>APFE030031718.1:17527-96797 GCA_000404065.3 Pinus taeda
TAAATAACACAGGACCAGATGTGTGTTAACCATACAAATGCATATATAATGAAACATACAAGAATATGGAGGAAAACTTGAATAGCTTTATTAAGATCAAAAGTAGCAAGAGGATTACAACCATATGTTTTGGCCCAGCATCATCCTCCAGCTAGAAAGCCCTTCTTCACCTCAAGTAAAGCTTAGATCACCCAACGCTATGAAGTTTCTCCAGAAAACCAACAGCACTTCTCTACAAGATACAAAATTCCAGCCTCTGGATCTCTGTGATGAGGGATCCATATATAGATTATTGTAGGGAGGTGAGTCATCTTCTGGGATCTTGATTAGTGTCCTCTCTCTGATAGTTCCTGATTCCACTTGGAGAATGATGATCTCTTACTCATCCCTGGTCGAAAACCAAGAGGCAAGTGTCAGAGGGGAAGCTTCTGGAAGATTCCATGATCTTCCACCTCGCAATTTGTCCCTGCCATTTGTCCATTCCCGACCATCGCACCCTATAGAGGAGCCATTTATTATGCATCGCACCCTGTACACTGGGAAGGTGATATGCATCGCACCCTCTGCACTGGGTTTTTAGTATGGTCCAGTTTTGACCATTTATGAGCAGTTTTTAGTGGAGAACTTCTGGGAGATGATGTAATCAGCTGACCTTGTTCCTTTAGGTAGTGAAGAAACACTTTTAGGGACTTAGGATCCCTTAGTTTATGGACATTTATGATTCGGGTTGAAGTGCCCAAAAATGTCTATAACACTATGGCAAGGAGGTCGTTATGCCTATGGAATATATTGTGCCTAGTCTACGGATCGCAGTAATCAAAGGTATGGAAGATCGCGGGGCATTGGAAGAGAGGCTTGAACAACTAGAAGAATTGGAGGAGGAGTGGTTTCTGGCTAGATTCCATCATCAGGTAAAGAAACAGTGCGAGAAAGCATGGCACGCTCACCATATCAAGGTGCGTACCTTCAAGGAGAATGATCTAGTATTGCTTTATGACAGTAAGTTCGAAAAATTCTCAGGTAAACTCTGCATGCACCGCATGGGACCCTATGTCGTCAAAGAAGTTACCGATGGGGGAACGGTTCAGTGGACCAAACTCAATGGAGACCCCTTCCCAGGAAGAGTGAATGGCAGTCGCCTAAAGCTCTACACGGGCGGACTGATCACCTAACTAGCCGTTCAAAAGATAGTCTCACCACTCCAACCAGTTGAAAGAGAGCATGGGACGATAAAGCAGCTTGGGGGGTAGATGTGTGAGTACCACGGTGTGCGTACATTTGGCCAAACACAAGGGTCGTGATTGCGTGAGAAGGATCACGCGGATGTGCTGATAAAAGGAATGATGATTATATCACTATTCATGACAAGATGTTTGCATTATGGCAAAAGGGAGTGAGCGGCGGGAAATTAAGAGAAACAAAACAAGCCAAATATGGAATGAGCTGCCACAAATTTTACACAAGCTAGAACAGGTGGAAATCAGTGCATTTGAAATTCGCATGGCTTATAAATCACTTAGGGGAATCCACTTGGCGACATATACTTCGAAAACACATATGGAGCTGTTCATTATCTCTGCCCAAGGCATGCGCTCGAAGGTAGTGATCTGGCCAATGGAGAAGTAGGAATATCTAATGAGTACAGTGTTCACAGCTGTGGGCATCCTGCAGGCTACAGTATCAACAGTAGAGGATGTACTAGAAACAAGGGAACACGAAGTAGAATTGTTCTGGATATCGTCACCTCGCCCAAGGGCAGGCCGACGCACTACAACATAATAACAAAAGGATGGATAGACGGTGACCATGGGTAGATATGTAGTTAATAGGTCGTCTCTGATGTCCCTCAAAGATTGGGATCTTGTAGACAATAGCCAGGGTCTTGCAAATTACAACACAAGCTATAGCAGATGGTGCGAAGAGAAGATACGAAGGTTGGAAGTGGCTGTAGTGGTACCAGGCGGTCCTGTATGCAGCTCCCCCACTCGCGCTAAAATCCTATGAGGGGGTGTTCTATGTTAATCGAGCAGATCAGAATGAGCATCATCAGTTGCAAGACGTGGTAGAAACACTGAAGCAGGAGTCGAACGAAGCATTACAGGGGACAATGAAGGAGCAGCAAGATGACAAGCGCCACTCAAAGGGAGGCGAACCGTGAAGTGAAGGCAGAGCATCTAGCTGCACCGACAAGTGACTTGGGACGAGTCACAATGATTGTGTTGGGGGAATGTTGGGTAGTGGAGGTCCCGCATAACGGTTTTGGGGCAGAAAGCCCAAAAAGTAGGATTAAATTATTGTAAAAACTATGAAGTATGCAGAGCGCGAATTATAAAAGGTTGAGTCAAAGGGTAGTCCACCTGAAAAATAATGTAAAGAAATGTATATAGAGTCGACCTGCGCAGGGATCACGGGCCAAGGGAAGGTATAAATAGAGCGCGACTCTATGAGGGAAAGGTAGTTCTTTTGGAATATGAAATGTAATAGGTTTTTGAAGAAAATAGTTGGAAAGCGTCTATAAGTCTGAGTCAAGGGTTGGGGTAGTAGGTAGAGGCTCTGTAGTTATGTGCGCAGAGGCCTGGAAAGTCTGCAGCTGTGTGTGCAGACCCCTGCAGATGAGTGCGCGGGGTAGATCTGGATGTATTGATGAAGAATAATAATAAAGATAAGTTGCTTCTGTAATTCTGTGTTATCACGCATCTGAGTTTACGATTTACCTTTCTATATCTGTTTAAATACGAATGTGATGAATGTATGTGAATCTGGGTTCATTTTAAGTGCGCGAATGGTTAAACTTGTTAAATGTTTGCTTAAGGACCCTGCTAAGAAAATTCGATATGGTCCAATAATTAGATTAGATCAGTAATTAGCACAATAATATAAAGTGGAAGTTGCTCCGGGTCCAGATCTGCACCACTGCAGAGTAGTGCAAAGCAGTAGAAGGATGCGCAAGTCCCCTAAACCACATCTTGACAGCCCAAGGGTGCGGAAACCTAGTTCCAGCACCCTCCCCTGCTACCTCGGTTGAGACCTTAGTCCGCGCTCCGTGGGCTGTTGCTGAAAGGGCCGGTAGCTGCAGGATTTGTTTGGCTAAATAACTCTTCTGAACCTAGGTCAGGCCCATATAAGCCAACAATATTTTTAGACTATATGTTAGGGAATATTGTTAGAGTATATGTTAGGGAATATTTCAAAGAATGTTCTATATGAGGAACCCTTAAGGAATCTTTGAGATTCCCTGCGGCATAATTTTGAAGGTGTCATAAATATGTTGAGTTTATACTCATTTGAACTAGTTTTTCATAAGGAACATGATGGAATAATGAATTTATTCATTTGAGTAGACGAAATTTAGTCAACCCGCAGAAGAGATACTTTGAGGAATCTTTGAGGTTCCCTAGGAGTCTAGATTTGACCAAGTCAGAAAGGGGTCCATTTACAATCATATCTCATAGGTTTTCGCAAGGAACGTGATGGTATGGGCATTTCCTTCATCTAAATAGCTAATGTTCATGTCGTCCCTAGACTTGTAGGTATAATATGGACTGTTTCCATGTCTTCATTTTATTTTTGTTGAGATGATGATTTGATGTTGAAATCCTTGTTTGCCCTTTTGTTGGAGGATCCTTGTATGCCACTTCATGTGAGATTTTTTCTATTTTTTCATGCTAAAGGAGAGATTTTTATGAGTGAGAATTCTTATATCCGCTCTAGTTAAGGAGTTATTCCTTGTATTGATGAAAAGCACATCATGTATTCATCATCATCTGCAACAATTAATGAAGCAACCTCCCTAATCTTGATGTCTCGCCCATAGACGTAAGCCACACTGGGTGAAATTCTCTATCAAGTTGTCTATGTTCTTTGATTTGATGATTTCCTTTATGTTTCCTCTCCTTTAAAGTATACACATGTGATTTTTCATACTCTTTCACATGCAATTATGCTAACATCACAGAAGTAAAATATCTTCGTTAATTCTGGTAGTTGAGAGAATCTAGATCATGGGGTATATGCCACTTGATAACAAGGAGTTGATAGGTGTAGGGTGTGACACTCTTTTCAAAGTCCACTAACCCACCCTCCACTCACACCCACATCATGCTAATCAAATATCATCTGCTAATACAAGGCTCATTCATATCACTCCCATCGTGGAAACAATATATCCATATATTAACATCATATATCTATACATTAAACAAAGTGAATGACTCTAAACTTAGTTCTTTCTTCTTCCTTTTTTTTCTAAAGAATATTCTAGGATTGCAAACAATTTTATCATCTAAAAGTTAGTTTTTTTGTTTCTTTCTTTTCCTAAAGATTATTTCTATTTTTTTGTTAGAACATATATCAAGATAAATACAACACCAAATATCAAACATATTTACATTATACAAAGGTGATACTAAAGTTCCAAGATATAATGAAGGTGTATTAAATTTACACCATTTATACACCCTCATATATATGTGTGTGTGTGTGTTTGTGGATGAAAACAAAATGTACAAACATTTTCATTATGGCCATACGACGATAGAGCTAGATTTGGATTTGGAAATGTACAATTAATCTCACTTCAATTCAAAATGTTATTGAATTTAATTTCTTAAATCCACAATTTAAATTCATGAAAAACTAATTCCATGCTCAGGAGTAAAATAGCATACCCTAAAGTAATGGCAAGGGACATCAACAAGAATAGAGGGTGCATATATTGTACAAGGAAAGTAGAGTGTAATTTTTAGGATAATGGGTCAATGTTTCCAAAGGAAAGTCATATAACAATTATTTTTCCATGTAGGTGACTATTTTATTCAATTTTTTAGCTATTGTGAGTCTTTAGATGACTAACACACCTATTTTGAGTAACTAGGATATAGGGGCTTCTAAGCCTTCAAAATCACTCAGAATCACCACTAGCCTAGGCCACACCAAACCTTAACATGGTTGGATTTTTACCTATGGGGTTTTGAACCAGTAACCTTTTCTCCACGAAGTGCCTTAATAGAACACCATGTCATTATCCTATTCCCATGATTGTTTAGGTGACCATTTTAACTAATTGAATGTTCCATGCTCTTTTAATATAGTAACTCTATATTATACTACCCTATAATTATTCTCATGGGGTTATTCTACTATCAATTACTTTTGCATAAGAGGTAGGTACTAATCAATAACGTTGCATATTACACTTGTTTGAAAATGTCTATTTTTTATGTTTAATCTATTTGAAAAAAATGTATATTAATTTAAAAAATCTCTAAAGTTTGGAGTGGACATTCCACTCATCATTAGGGACAAAAATAGGCTACCAAAATTCTTATTCTCTTAATCAACACTTTTGGAGATTTTTTTAATAATATTATGAAGTAATATGGGTCTTCAACACCAGATATCATTTATGATTAAGTTATTAAAAAAAAAAACTTATAAATCTTGCATTAATGGAAAGTTAAATAAAACAGTAGTTTTCTAACTATTCTACATTTTGAGATTTTTGTTGAAATCCATATTTTGAGTTTTAGTTATTTAAAATGTGTTTTTGATTGCATACATGGATTTAACAATATGAAAAACCCTAGAGCACCTAGATTGTGCACATTATACAACTTATGTTTGTAATTTTAACCAATATGGCTAGAAAACCTCCAAAAGTTAGAATAGTTAGACCATGGCAACAAAACATGTATCTAAACTTTTATGTTTTTTAATTGAAGAATTAGATAGTTAGAACATAAGACTATAGACTTTTTATGATTTGAACACTTTTTTTTTTCATATTAAATAAGTTATTTTTTAATAAAATGAAAATTTTGTGATAATAATTTTGGAATATAATTTCATTTTGCATATCTAACCTTGACTACTCCTTAATTTAATAATCTAAAGCTAAAAATTTATTCCATGCCAAAGACTTTTTATGATTACAAGAATGCTTAGTTATTTTTAAATTCTTCAAATCATTTTTTTTGCAAATATTTTTTATAGCAAACAAGTGTTGTTTGGCAACTTAATTTGTATCAAAAATTTTGAAAATATATAATGAATAGCCAAATTTAATATAACTAAGTATATGAATGATATTTTTTAAAACGAAATAGGTAGAGATTTGTATTATTAAAAAATCTACATTATGAGGCCAGAACCTTTACATATTCCAATTATCCTTGCAGGTTTGAGATTGAGCACAAATCTCAATCCAAACCCCCAAGTGAGTTCCTCATGACACAAAGGCTCAGCCCCTTTCCAACTAAAAAATTTCCAAAAAAAACCCTTCAATACAAAGACATTTACATTCCATTTTCACTATAATTTTCTTTTGATCTAGTTTGACTTCTTTCTTTTCTTGGTGATTTTTTTTTCCCTTTCTTCCCAACTTGAATCCAACTTGCATTTTCTACAAAATCTTTTGGATCTTTATTTGGCACGTGCATGATAATATTCTTGAAAGCTTCCTCATCAACTCGATCTTCTCAAGAAGTTTCATTTTCAATGATATTCCTTGTGGTTTTTAGAGGTGATCCATTTTCCACAAGGGTTTGTTGCTTTTCCACTAATGCTACATTCGGGGAATCCTTACTGGAAACCAAAGGACCCACATTGGCAAGTGGTTTTTCCTGCTTAGATTCTATTTCCACATATGTGATTTCTTTGACTAGATCTAATTCCTTCTAGTCTTTTGGTTCATTCTTGTCCTGCAACTCTTCCTCTTTGAATACCGTATAGTCATCACCTTGTCCTCCTTCCCACCATTTAGGCCTTTAGGGTTTTTTTTGTTCTTTACCATTATTGGAATGCTTGCGGAAATTTATAAATTACATGCCTCGTTTCATAGCATGATCTACACTGAAATGAAATATTCTCATAGTCGAGATTTTGGAAAAAAAAATCTTTGCGAGAAAACCCTTGTTGAAGTCCATCTCCACACAAATGTAGACATACATAGCCTTGTAATATTTTTCTATTTCAGGACAACAACAATAGAATCTTCCCAGCACATTCCTAATGGAGGAAAGTGATGTACAATTCCAAAAATGCAAGGGAAGGTTCAGAAGCCTTACACAAACTGGTGCAGTGGAGATTGATATCATTACCGATTCAAAAGAGGGAGTCCAGGGTTGCATGAAGAGGCCAACATTCCCCCAAAACCATGGCCCAACATCACAGATAACCTTCTTGTCCTCAATATTACCAAAAATCATAGTGAAGAAACCCTAAGCCATAGGGTAATATATTCAACCATCAAAAGGGGCTTCCATGTCTCAAAGATCCATTTATGCATATTGGTCAATCACTTCCAGTGACCATTAAACCTACAAACCAATCCATTCCCCAAAAACAAAATTTATAATAGAAAGCTTCCCCATCCATAAAAACATTGAAGGAAGAAATTTCTTGTACCACCAGAAGACCAGAACCAAATTTTAGCATAGAGTTGTATGAAATCGAAGAAGAACTAGCTTGACCAGTAACCATACCTAAAAAGAAACAATTTTTTTCACCAAATCACAAGGATTCACCATTGAACGACCCGCATAAAAGATCTGTAGAAAATCCAAAAAAAAAAAAAAAAAATTGATGATTAAACGGATTAAGGTGAAATGCTAACTGCCACAAAGATTTCCAGAGCTCCTTCCATCTCAACAAAGAGAGAAATTTTCAAAAAATAAAATACATTTTATAGTATATGAATGATATTTGACAAAAATAACTAAATAAGAAAAATATTATTAATCATAATTATGCAAAAAGGATTGAATATTTTAACTATATTAGACTATAATTAAATGAAATTAACTGAACAAAACAGTATGTTAAATTGAACCCGTAGTTAACTCTAATATAAGTATATGAAATTATAAAAATCAAATTTGAAATAAATTAAAATCAAACCTAAATTTATTAGAAGAAAAATATATTTTAATAAATATGACATTTAAAAATCAAATTTTGAAATTATAATATCAAATTTGGAATAAATTAAAAGTCGAACTTAAATATATGAAAAGGAAATATATTTAAATTAAACATGGCATATTTTAAAATCAAACGTATAATATGTTAAACAAAACAATTATTAAATTAAAATTATAGGAAATTGAACTTGGAATAGGAAAATTTTACTGGCTACACATCAAAATAACACATGCAATATCATTTTAGCCCTTGATCATGCATGTAAATTTTGTCTATAGTTATGATATATATACAAAAAGAGAGAAAAATTAGAATATTTGATAATTGTGTATAAATATGGTCTACATCTCTGATATAAGCAAAAAGAAAGTACAATTATTGCTGCAAATATTAGCAAAATAACGATTTATTCAACCACACACCAATTTAAGAAACCAACTAGTTCGACATAATTTCTAAAACCAACTAGGCCTTGACAACCTCCTAAAAGCTAGGAATAGACTCTCTACATAGAGAAACAACTCTATCTAATAATGATCAATAATCTAAACAACCAAATATCATCACATACATAATACAAGTTGGAACTACATACTCCAATTCTCCCCCTTATTGACTATTTGTTTTAATATTCTTATTTGAGGTCTTCAACTACGTCTTCTATATAACACATGCTCCACTACAAATTGAAGAACCTCCTATTCAATAAACTCTACCTTTGGTCCATCCTAGTACTTTCACTTTGTACTTTAATCATAAAAACATTCCAAATTATCGATGTCCATATAAAGAAACAAACATCCACCAGAAACATAGGTATCTAATCACTTTAACCGTCGTTTTAATAGGATGTTCCTTCATGTACATGGTTAATTCAACTTCTTGATGAATTCCTTATGAATGTAAAAACTTCACCTCCAAAATCTATTACCAACATTATGGTCAACTATAAAGTAACCAAGATATGGCCCACTCCTCTAAATATTAAAGAATTCCTAAACATAGGCTACTAAACTAAACTAGAAAAGATATCCAAGTCATCATTGGGGATGCATGATAAAGGGTTATGCATGCCTCCTTAGGTCTTACAGTGACATTTCTCTTTTCATGTTACATAAATATGGATACATAAAACACATTCTAACTCATCGAAATACCAGGTACAAACTTTTGAGGACCACTACATCAAACCAAACTATAGATTTGATATAAATACATGTGGATCACATTACAATATGGTCACGAGTCTATTTTATTCAACAAAACTACCACAATCTTTTACCTTCATTTTTCCAGTGTTGCCCAATCTTTGTTGCTACTACACCAACCAATATTATCTGTTGCCATAATGCTCCATAAGCATTGCCACTCAAAATATCTATTTTCTATATTAAGGACATCTTTGTCCTCCCTGCTACAAACACATAATTCCATTCCAAAATATTTAGCCTGCAAGCAATCTGGTTTTTCAATTGAGAACAATACAACTCGCTTCCATATCCAAAGTGTCAATGCTCCTCTCTACACCTGAATAATTATCATCACATACCAACTGAAAACAAATTGTACCATTAATACCTCATTTACCAAGACCTTGTTGTACTCTAGGGCCTAACATCAATCTGACCATGAAGATTGAGTAACTTTCCATCCTACGGAACTACTTCCATCTTAGGATATACATGTGTGCCATCCATTGTACTCACGAGTTATCTATGAAATCAATTTAGATACAAGATGTATCCATCTTAGTATTACATTCTTTGCAACTACCAATCACGGCTTATAGTGCACCATTTAATAAACAGTTCAAGGACAAATCATGTCATGAGAACTCCCTTCTAGCTACAATACTTCTTTGAAGAAAACTAAAAATGATTGATCATCACAAAGAATTGTAACAATGAAGACATCAATAAAAAAATGCATTACACATTGATAGTCATACCATCTTCTTTTTCTTTGAATCAAGCACAAATTTGGTGTCTTTTGTTCCTTAAACAACATTTTTATTCAATTGTTATCTTGGATTTCCATGTTTTCCCACCTGTAACTTGTTAAAATAACCAATTCTAAGAAACCCGCTCAACCACTCCATTTCATATTGAGTTGGATTAACTAGAATAAACTTCTTATTCCAAAACACAAACAAAGAAACATTTTAATATTTACAAAATCTGGAAGCCAATAATGATCTGAGCTGGAAAGACTCCTGGATTTAACCAAGATCTTTTTCTTTCGTGATGTGATTAGAACTGCATTTAAAAGAGAATAAAGGAACATATATGCATGATGTAAAGAAGAAGGAACATGACAAGAATCAACAACATAAACACACAAGGCCTTGTAATAGAGTTCATCCAAGAGGGACTACGTCTCTGGGCCCCAATGTCAAGATGGTGTAGGTCGTTGTATTAAGTGTTGGAAAGAGTGATTATGTCCATGCATGTGTTTTCTATATCATGCAAGGAATATACCCTCATGCAGGAGTGGCTCCAAGAGATGTTCCGCTATAGGAACTCTCATTCATAAAAAGGACTCCTATTAGCATGACATAATTTCATTTATGATAATAATGAGCATCCTGCCAACATGGCATCAAAGGGATCTCAATTCAAACATATATGGCAACAACATAAGTATCCCGTCAACATGATGACAAAGGGATCTCAACCAAAACATGACAATAAGTACATCTCACATCAAGAATAAAACAAGATCCCACATCAAACATCAAACAAGGATCTATACAGCACAATGCATCTCAAGAAACGAGATAAAGGAGTACATGATCACACTGCATATACCTCAAATCAAGGAGTTATCTGAAGAGGAGGATGATAAAATGTTGGATCTAGATGCACCATCAATCGCATGGCATCAAATCTCATGGAAATGATTGCTCGCACATTGAATGTGGACACCTACACTCTATTTTGAAAAGTGGCCGAAAAATGGAATGATCAAATAGAAAATCTGATTGCACCATTACATTCATGGTGTCGAATAGTGTAAAATTGACTGGAAAATTTCTAAATTATGACAAAGTGAAAATTTGGGGCTATAGGAATATTTTAAATTCGCCCTAGATTCCTCAACTATTCCCTCCTCTAGGTCATCCGAAGATATGATGCTCAGATCACAATCTTGTCTGCGCCATTAGGTTCCTTGTGGAATTTTGAGAAAAATGAGTATGAAGTTGGCTGCATTCTGACTCTGGCAAATTTCAGCCTCCAAGGAATCTAGAAGATTCCCTCAAGATTCTTGAATATTCTCCTTTGCTAGGAATCTACAAATTTGCTACTCAAAAGGTGAATCTAACCTTGCCATAACATTCCTTGCAAAAATCTGAGAAAATTGATTGTAAACTTGGTTACATTATGATAAAATGAATTTTCACCTCCTAGGTAATCTTTTAGATTCCTCTCTGCATCAGGGAATATTCTGTCTCGAAATGTGTGTCAGTTTTTTGCCTCCTGGAACTGCATCATGGTTCTACCTAAGCATGATTCTGCTGCATGAAACTTCATTTCCGTCCTTTGTTTCGTCTTTCGGTGCTTACCTTCTCCGTCGAATGAGAAAAAGACATGGTTTATTTATTTTTTTTTCTCGGCAAAGTTTACCAAGAAAGAATTTTGGCACATTGGTAAAATTGTAAATTGGTTGAGTAGAGGTCAGGGGATCAAATCCCGCCCCTCCTTAATATGGCGCATAGTTTCTTTTTGTGTGGGCGCATTGTGTTTTCTTTGCAACCATATGTATTAAATTGGGGTTAACCGTTATATGGTTGTGCTGATGTATTAATGTTGGGTTGGGCCGCCCATGGAGCAGGCCGGCCATGTGGTCGGGCAGGTTCAATTCCCATCAGCCCATATTTATTTACGGAAAATATATGGTAACAGGTTGAGGGTGTTGGCCAGGTCCACCGGAGGTGGCCCGCCGATTCTGTTTCATTTAAATGTGTGTTACAATGGTTGGGGCTGATGGGGGTCATGGCCCATTGACCATATTTAATTAAAATTTGTTTTATATATAATAACAGACTAGTGGTGTTTTTGGGTTGTGGTGGGGGTGGCGGGGGTCATGGCCCACCACTTGTTTTATAACATATTTTTTTTTTATATAATAAACACATTCTTTCGATTTTGTCTAATATAGGGGATATTAGACAAATTAAGTACCCAAAAAATTCACTTGCTTTCGAGAGCTAGGTTTCATGCCCTGGGGTCGGTCAAATTGTAAACACTTAAACTTGGCCCACAGCCCAGCTTTGACCAAAACTTTAACTGGCTCTTTCTTCCTCATACAAGCTTGGATTTGAGTGTCGTTCACATCGTTGAATTAGGGTGATGAGCACTTCGATATGGTGCTAGTTTGGGAGCAATATGACCACTTTGAATTTTGACCCTTTCTAAGTCCTCTTGGACTTCTACTTGTGTCTGGGGCCACCTGGATCAATCCTCCCCACTGAGGAGATTTTGGTCCTCCAAAAGCATGAAAAATAATCTGAAACTTCTTTGTACCTTGTCTGAACTTACAAGTATCTGATATGTCACCCTTCCTTCTCCTTCACCTTTGTACTTTGGAGTCATAAACAATGAGCCAACACCTGCAACCTCTACAAACCTGTAGTACAATTCTGCAAATTACATGCTAAATTTACATGACCGACTAATGACCCAAGCATCCCATACTTGCCATGAGTTTATAACAGATACTCGGTGGTCAAGTTTACATCAAAATGGAAACCATACCGCAACTACGAAAATAAGGCCAACATATCATTGTTGCTTAAACAAGTGATGGAAAACACATCATCACTGCAACACATGATTTACAAAAATAAGGCCAAACACTATTTTTGTTTTGAAAAGTGATGGAAACACAACATCACTTTTAGAGTGTAAAATGCAACGCAAAATAAGACCAGACATCATTGTTGCTTGACAAGTGATGGAAAACACATCATCACTTTTACATTTTAAAATGCAACACATGATTGGAAAAAATAAGATCATGACATTCTATCACGCATAGAAGAACCATTTCTCACTTGTCAATGTGAATGGGTCATTTCCTCATGGTGCATTCACTGGTCGAACAACCATTTCATCTGGTTCATGCACCAACACTTTGTCTTTAAGGCATTGCTCTGGATGGAGCCTCCAACAAGTGGCTCATTAATTGCCACCTCTATTGCAATGACTGCAATATATCTTCTTCCTCTAGATATGGTTAACATGTTTCTTTACCTGCTATTGAGAGGGTCTTTCATGCCTCCCCCTTTTGTGTGCTGCCATTCTTTTCTAGCACTCAACAAATGTATGGTTATGTAATCCACAAAAGGTACATGTTTTTTGATCCCTTGATCTATGTCCATCAATAACAACATGATTATAAATGAAATGAAAATTCGAATATCGAGACTAGTTATACCTTTCCTCGCTACCTCTGGTGTCATTATGGTGATGAGAGCTTGCCTCAACCTTTTCCTTGAAATGGGCACTGCCATGGGATGATGGTGATGTGTTCCCGTCATTCTCTTTCCTCGACAATTTTGACGATGTCTTGGAAGAATCTTACACCTTCAAGCATTCTCCTTCGGTGTATCCCAAGCTTGCAAATCAAGGTCTTTGCACAACCTCCAATGGTTGAGTTATGCCTTCGTTATTAACACCAAGCTCTTCTTCCTCCTTGTACCTCATCTTGGTAAGGAGCCCCATTTTTGTCCCTGTAATTGGTATCTCCACATATCCAACAGAAATCATACTATGTGAAGACGAAACTGAAGGGAAATCAACATCTTTTACCTCCACTGTCGAGTTGGAAAGAACTGATGAGGGTCTCTCATCATTTGTTGTTGGTGGTTCGTTGTCTATCTTGGCAGATTCCCTAACTTCTTTCCTGACATACCCAAGTCCTACCTGATGGGGTAATTCTTCTAATTTGATGGGGTTGAAAATTCCTTGGCCATTAATTCCCAAGCCTTTTCCTTCATACCCCATCTTCTTCAACAGTTTGGAGCCAATTCCTGTGGTATGATTTTCAAAAATAGCGAAATCATCATCAGGAAACATACATGAAGGTGGAGAATTACTTTTTACCTCACATGGGTCACGCTGTAAATTTTTCAAGGCCTCGTCCTTAGCTTGTAGTTGTTGTAGCAAACTCTATTTCTCCTCTTTCTCTTCATGTACACGCATCTTCAATTCAGCGTTCTCTATTTGAAGATTTTGGTTGTTGCACTTCAATTTTTCTAGGGCCTCTTCCATGGCTCGCAACTAAAGCTGCACTCACTGCTTTTCCTTTTTCCCTTTTTGTAGAGCTTCATACATTATTTCCACCTTTTTGGAAATTCAGAGCATGGTCTCATACATTGCTTTGTCATCCTCCATCGTTGCACATTCCATTATTCACACTTGCAATTCACATCCATGCAAAGACTGCTTTGATACCAAAATTGATCCGAGTTGGAAAGACTCCTGGATTTAACGAATATCTTTTTCTTTCGTGATGTGATTAGAATTTCATTTAGAAGAGCATAAATGAACATACATGCATGTTGTAAAGAAGAAAGAACATGAAAAGAATTAGCAACATAAAACATAAGGCGTTGATAATGGAGTTTGTCTAGGAGGGACTACGTCTTTGGGCCCCGATGTCAAGATGGTGTAGGCTGCTGCATTAAGTGCTAGAAAGAGTGGTGATGTCCATGCATGTGTTTTCTATATCATGCAAGGAATATTCCCTCACGCGGGAGTGGCTCCAAGAGATGTTCTGCTACAGGAACTCTCATTCACAAAAAGGACTCCTATCAGCATGACATAATTTTGTGTATGATAATAATGAGCATCTCGCCAACATGGAATCAAAGGGGTCTCAATCCAAACATACATGGCGACAACATGAGTATCCCGTCAACATGACGACAAAGGGATCTCAATCAAAACATGACAATAAGTACATCTCACTTCAAGAAAAAAACAAGATCCCACATCAAACATCAAACAGGGATCTATACAACACAATGCATCTCAAGCAAAGAGATAAAGGAGTACATGATCACATTGCATATACCTCACATAAAGGATTTATATGAAGAAGAGGATGATAAACTATTGGATCTGGCTGCACCAACAATCTTGTGGCATCAAATCTCATGGAAATGATTGCTCACACATTGAATGTTGACACCTACACTCCACTTTGAAAAGTTGCCAAAAAATTGAATGATCAAATCGAAAATCTAATTACACCATCAGATTCGTGGCATCGAATAGTGTAAAATCGACTATAAAATTTCTGAATTATGACAAAGTGAAAATCTAGGGCTATAAGAATCTTTTAAATTCCCCCTAGATTCCTCAAAGATTCCCTCTTCCAGGTCATCTGGAGATTTGCTACTCAGATCAAAATTTTGTCTTCACCTTCAGGTTCCTTGCAGAATTCTAATAAAAATGAGTATGAAGTTGGCTACATTCTAACTCTAGTGAATTTCAGCCTCCAAGGAATCTGGAAGATTCCCTCAAGATTCTCAAAGATTCTCCTCCATTGGGAATCTATAAATTTGTTGCTCAAAGGTTCCGACCTTGCCATAGTGTTCCTTGTGAAAATCTTAGAAAATTGACTATAAACTTGGTTACATTTTGATAAAATGAATTTTTACCTCCCAGGGAATCTTTTAGATTCCTCTCTGCATTAGAGAATATTCTGTCTCAAAATGTGTGTCAAGGTTTCGCCTCCTAGAAATGCATCATGGTTCCACTTGGGTGTGATTCTGCCGCATGGAACTTCATTTATGTCCTCCATTCCATCGTTCGGTCCTTACCTCCTTTGTCAAATGAGCAAAATGCATGGTTTATATATATTTTTTCTAGCAAAGTTTACCAAGAAAGTAGTTTGGTGCATTGGTAAAATTGTAATTTGGTTGAGGAGAGGTCAGGGGATCAAATTCCGCCCTTCCTTAATATGGCACACAATTTCATTTTATGTGGGTGCATTGTGCTGGCTTTACAACCATATGTACTAAGTTGGGGTTAACCGTTATATGGTTGTGGTGATGTATTAATGTTGGGTTGGGCCATCTGTGGAGTGTGCCGCCACGTGGCTGGGCAAGTTCGATACCTGTTAGCCCATATTTATTTGCGACACATGTTATATATGGTAATAGGTTGGGGGTGTGGGTCGGGTCCACTGGAGGTGGCCCGCCCACCCTGTTTCATTTAAATGTGTGTTACAATGGTTGGGGCCGATGAGGGTCATGGCCCGTCAGCCATATTTAATTAAAATTTGTTTTATATATAATAATAGACCGTGGTGGTTTTAGGTTCCGTGGGGGTGGGGGGGTCATGGCCCGCCACCTGTTTATTAATATTTTATTTATTTATTTTTATATAATAAGCACATTCTTTCGATTTTGTCTATTATAAGGGATATTAGACAAATTAAGTACCCAACAAATTCCCCTGCTTTTTGGGGCTAGATTTCATGCCCCGAGGTGAGTCAAATTGTAGGACATTAAACCTGGCCCACATCCCAACTTTGACCAAAAATTTGATTGGCTCTTTCTTCCTCATGCAAGCTCAGATTTGAGTGCCATTTACACCGTTGGAATCAGGGCGACCAACACTTCGATCTAGTGCTAGTTTGGGAGCAATCTGACCACTTTGAATTTTGACCCATTCTAAGTCCTCTTGAACTTCTTCTTGTGTCTGGATCCACCTAGATCAAATAACCCAATCATCAAGCATCTACACCAATGTGCAGAAGCACACAGTAACCATGATTTTAAATTAGACACCCAAGCTTACCAAAAATCTTCCATGGCCACTTTGAGCTTTCCATGCACTTGACACTAGACCTCCCACATGGCATTTCAGGAAATGCATACCATCTCAGTCAACTAACCAAAACTCAAAGCTCCCATATGGTTATTTCCATCACACACAATAATGAATCCATTGAACCAAGTCTTCTACCCTCATTTGTCTTCTCGGGCCAGTTTTGGTGAGACCACCAGATAGCCAGGTTAGTGCTAGAGTTGGTTCAACCATGATTAACAAAACAACTAACACAATGTATCATCACAAACATCTACATTTGGTTGCTACTAAAATACAACCCAAACACCAAATTAATAAAATATTTACTCCAACTACAATAAACATCATGCATGCTACATTCATGGCTATGCAAGATCTTTATCCCATGGGATGACTACGCTTGCATATGATCTAGCTTAGTTTCCAGTGAATCTAGACCAGAGACATCTGCATGGATTTCCTAGGCAATTGCATTAGCCCAGGTTTAAAATAGCGAAAGGCATATTTCACTGATCTCTATTGATACTAAAGTGATCTAACCACAATCTGTTGGGCAGAGCCTCTGTTGGCCATCTCAAACGGAACACCATTTCTTCACACCTTCCACTAATGATTCAAAACCAAGCTAATAGAGACACATTCAACACAATCAACCAGATGTTGGTTTCCTTTGCTAGAATATGTGAGTAATAATTGTTGGAACACTCCTACATTTCCACTATGATAAATTAGATGACCTAAATAAAAAAATTAAGCACATGACAAGAGATTTCATGTCATGGTTGGAAAAATTATGAAGTGAGTGAAAATATACATAATTGCAAAAAAACTAACCAATATCATTAAACATAACAACATCATATCCTTTCTTAACCAAGTCTTGAACAATTTCTTTGGTTGGTAGGGTTGTTTCTATCACATGGGAAATTCCACCATCCTCATAAAATCATAGATACTAAATTGACATAGAAAATATTTAATACATAAAGGATCCAACAATATATATCTTACAAATACTTACAAAATAGTATTTACTATTCTCTCTCTAATATTTCCTTCTCTCTCTGGTTGACCCTCCCCTTTCACCCCATCCTTTCCCTTAGGGCCCACCCCGAAGTACCTTTCGATTTGATGAGGGTGACCCTGAAATGTTCTCCTCTACCCTATGCAAGATGCTCCCATCAGAGACCCAATTTTCCTTACTTTATTATGCTCCCACTAAATACACATGTCTTTCATCTTCCATTTGGGAAGAAACACTCAAATCCTTCCCTCACTCCACTCGTTCCACTTCCATCTCCTCCAAAGTTGGGTCTTTCCCCATGAACAAATGGTATGATGATGATTGCAAGAATCTACATCGATAACTTCGATATGGTTTAACCCACTCTCAACCCTTCTACTCCAACCTAAAATATTCTTATCATCATCTCCTCCATTGAAATAAATTCCTCTTTGTCTCTCATAGAAGATGAGAAATGTTTTCTCTCCTTGCCCACTCCCCTCAACAATTCTGGTGTACCATCCTTCCTTGACGCTCCCCTCTTCCATATGACCTTGACCCTACATCCATGTTCTCTCACACTTCCAATGTTTATGATATTTCTGGGCAGGATAAAATTCATGTTACCTCCCCACACTCTTCCCATTACCTATTCTTAGATAGAGATATTAGAGAGGCCAATTGGGTGATGAACAGTAGAAAAGAAGCTGATAAGGAAGACTACTAGGCGTATTTATTTAAACACGGTTCCCATGTGTTTGTTAGTTACTTAGATGATCTCTTTTGGAATTATGACAATGATTTGGCGCTATGTCACAGGTGTTGTCCTTGATGGCAACTCACTCAAATGATAGATAACAGTTCAGGCTCTCAAAATGAAGAAAAAGAGGTATATGCAGGTTCCCCATTGATCAAGCCGCGTATACATGCAGGTTTGCAAACCAAAAGGCACATATGCATATACACACTCTTTCACGCAAGGAAAGGTGCGTACATGTTGGAAAACTTAGTTTTGATCCGTGGTATTTGGTCCATGGTATTGGTCCAAGGTATTCTGTCTGAAGTGTTGACCCTAGGTATTTGGTCTAAGGTATTGATTTTAAGTGATTTTGGACCACGGTATTGAGCAAGGCCAAAGACTATAAAAGGAGGAGAAGATGATTAGGCAAAGGCACTCAAGTAATTGAATATCTAATGAAGAATAAGATCTAGAATACAAGTCTTTGGGTTATGGTGCATAGCTGGATCTGAATCAAGGATGAACTTGAGTGCTTGATGAAGGATAAGTTCTTTTGATGTGTCAAGATCTTAAGGCTTGAAGAGAAGTATCTTTGTGTGGTTTTGATCTTTTATAAATGGCACATTTCATAATCTGTAAATCTGATGATCTGGTTATAACTGATGTCTGAATAGTTGTAAAGGTTAAATCATCTTTTACAGATTTGTGCGCAGGTTCATTATAGCAAAGGCGCGTATACATGTTGGTTCGACATTTCAATAGGGCGTATACGGAGGTTTTCCTTGATACAAATGCGTACGCACGCAAGTTTGTCACATTGAAGAAGCATACACCTCATAAAATATGTTTTAGCTACTGTTGATTGTTGTTGCAGTGTTTTGGGTTCTGGCTTGGGTTCTGGTTACTGTTAATATATTCTGGTTACAACATTCAGAGAAATGATTGTTTGATTCATTTTTGGTTGGTGCAAAGGAGATTGATTGATGCAGATATATTTTGATGTTTGATTGATGTTATTGATGGATCCAGTCTGAAAATTTATGAAACGTGGTCCTTGGAAGAAAAAGAGAAGGTTGTAGCCTTCTATAGGTTAGCACCTACGTAGTAGTAAACACATCAGCTACTACAAGAGCTAAGGGGGTTGAAGCTCCCTTCTAGGAGAAGCTAGAGAATGAGAGAACATTGTAGCCTTCTGCAGGTAGAAGCCTACGTACTGGTATAAGACTGCACCAATATATAAATATTGTAAAAAGAAGTTTCTTATTAAAAGAAGATAGAGACGAATTGCAGTAAGTGGTTTTCACCCACATTGGGTTTCCACCTTATATCTTGTGTTCTTATGTGTGATTGTATGCTCTGTTTTTACTATACCTGGTTACTGTTTATATGGTTCTGATGCACAGATTAAATATCAACATCTAATGAATTAACTAAATTATAATTCTGCAGGGTATACGCTAGTTTCCTTAACTACAGTTGCGTATATAAGCAAGTTTCATTAACTGAAGTAGCGTATAAAAATTTGATTGTAAAATGAAATATTATTGACTTGCTAATACTGATTCACCCCCCTCCCCTCTCAGTATTATTTCCAACAATTGGAATCAAAGCAGGTCCTTCAAAAGAAGCCTGATCGCTTGAAGGAAGATTTATCATCATGAGTAAATACGAAAGAGAGACGTCCATTAGACCACCAATCTTTTATGGGAGCAACTTCGTCTATTGGAAGGTAAGAACCATAGCCTATCTTCAATCTCTTGGAATAGATGTTTGGAAAATCGTGGAAGGAGGATACACATTTCCATCAACAATTCCTACATATACGACAGGTAAAAAGCAGTATAAAACAAATGCCAAGGTTGTCAATACTTTATTGGGGAGTCTGTCACAATCAGAATTTGCCAAGGTTATGCAGCTCAAAACTGCCAAAGAAATATGGGACAAGATCATTCTAAGCTATGAAGGAGATGATCAGGTAAAACATGCAAAACTACAATCTCTCAGAATTCAATATGAAACTCTCAAAAAGCACAATGATGAAAGTATAGCTCATTACTTCTTACGTATAGATGAGATTGTTAATCGCATGAAAAACTTGGGTGAAGAGATAAAATAAGTTACTTTAGTTGAAAATGTTTTAAGATCCTTGTCTTCTAAGTTTGAATCAAAATTTTCTTCCATAGAAGAAAAGCAGGATCTTCAAAGTATTACTATGTCACAATTGCACAGAATCCTAACTACTTTCGAAATGAGAAAAGGGAATACATCAGATATGAGAGAAGCCACATTCAAAGCTTTAGGAAGAGGAGAACTCAATGAATCAGGACATACGTCAGAAGGAGAGGAAGAAGCAAACTTTGTCAAGAACCTTCAACGGGGTTCTGAAAGATTTAGAGGTAAACTACCTTTCAAATGTTTTGCTTGTGGAAGAGTCAGTCATTATGCTACCAAATGTCCTCACAAAGATAAGCTTGACAAAGGTAAGGAATCAGCAAAATTGAATAGAAAACAAAGTATAAGTAAGAAGAGCTACTATACGCATGAAGATAGTGATGGTTTATCAAATAGTGATGAAGATGAAAATAATAATGATTATAGATTTCTGATGGATTTTGAAGATGATAATTTATTGGATGCTTTAGATGAAGATAATCTTTATGAAGAAATTTCTAAACTTAAAATTTGCGTAGAAGAAAATAATATGATTATAGATACTCTGACATTCCAACTTGCTGAAAGGGAAAAACACAATGAAAAATTAGAATGTGAAATTGTGGGTCTAAGAAAAGATATTAAGAAAACAAAAGCTATCAATCTCATATTTGCTAAAGGATCGGAGACTTTAGATTAAATTATCAAAGTGAAGCATTCTCCTCTGATAAAGACATGTCTTGGATAGACTGAAGAAGCATCTCAAACACAGAAGCCGTCAACCTCCAAAAGCTATCTTGATGCAGCAAGGAGAAGTGAACAATTTGACAATCATCAGCAAAGGCATAAAGTAGATCACAAGGTAAATCAGGTTCAATCTACTTCAAGGATGAACAGAAGATACAACCAACCTCAAGTAAATCATACTCAATCTGTTTCAAGAATGAATCACCAAGACAGTAGATTCGATAATCGCAAGAACTACTTTAATGGCCAATGTTTTTCATGTCATAACTTTGGACACAATGCTACTCAATGTGTTGCTTACAAGACCATCATGACTAGAGAAGCACGAAATCAAGGGAATGTGACTGGGATCATGAAAATGACCTACAATAACTTTTCTCCTCTTGAAAATGAAATAGAATTCTCTATCTATAACAACTTCGGTCATGAAGATTCTGAATCCAGGAGCAAGTTTCAGCAAACATCTCAAAAGGAGAAAACTTCATTGGGTCCCAAAACATGGAGAAAGAAAGAACCACAAACAGAAAGATGTGGTATTCCTTTGCATGCATAAGGACAAGAAAATCAATGGTATATTGACAATGGATGCTTGAAACACACGACAGGTGATAAAGAAAAACTTCAGCCATATAGTGCCTTAGAAAAGGAAAAGAAGGTCTCATTTGGAAATGACACTCCTGCTGTCATAAAAGGTAAAGGTTTTGTTCTCTTAAAACAAAAGGTTAAAGTTGGGAATGTTATGTATGTTCATGGTCTTAAGCATAACCTATTGAGTGTCAGTGAAATGTGTGATCAAGGGAATGAAGTAGTATTTCGATCAGATGGGTGTGTTGTTCGTGAGCTTGATACAGGAGAAACAATGATCAAAGGCATAAGAACTCCAAATAATTTATACATACTCAAGGGAGGACAACAACAGTGTTATCTAAGCAAAAATGATGAACACTAGCTATGGCACAAAAGATTGGGGCATCTAAGCTACCCTCAAATAAGGAAAGCATGAAAATTCCAGGTTGTTAGCGATCTTCCTGACATCAGAATTCCAGAAAATACAATATGCAAATCATGTCAATTTGGCAAGCAAACCAGAGCACATTTCCTAGAAAAGGAAGGATCAACTAACAAACCTCTTGAACTTGTTCATACTGATTTATATGGTCCTTCAAGGAAAAAGTCACCTCGTGGAGAAGAATACTTTATATTGTTCACTGACGATTTTTCCAGAATGT
Organism: Pinus taeda; assembly: GCA_000404065.3. Classification (NCBI taxonomy): domain Eukaryota; kingdom Viridiplantae; phylum Streptophyta; class Pinopsida; order Pinales; family Pinaceae; genus Pinus; species Pinus taeda. The sequence continues at coordinate 40,139 of APFE030031718.1, forward strand.
GTTGGATAGGACTTCTGAAGCAAAAATATGAAGCATTTGAAAAATTCAAAGCCTTCAAAGCTTTGGTTGAAAATGAATCAGATCGCAAAATCAAATGCCTGAGATCTGATCGAGGAGGGGAATTTACCTTGGATGAATTCTTTGACTTTTGTGAAGAACATGGAATAAAAAAGGAATTCTCTACCGCAAGGACTCCTCAGCAAATCGAGTGGTAGAAAGGATGAACATAAACGTTCAACAAATGGCTTGTGCCATGCTAGATGAGTATGGAAATCCTGCAAACTTTTGGGGTGAAGTTGCATTTGTTTCCATCACTATTCTCAACAAAACAAACATTCGGGTAAACAGCACTCAAACTCCACATGAACTTTGGTATGGTAGGACTCTGACTATAAAATACTTCAAAATTTTTGGAAGAAAATGTTAAATCAAAAGGACTGATGAAAAACTTGACAAGTTTGAACCTAGAGCAGATGAAGGCAATCACCTTGGTTACTCTTCCTGAAGTAAAGGATATAAGTGTTATAATAAAAGACTAGGGAAAATTGTTAAAAGTATTGATGTTATGGTTGATGAAGCAGGCGAAAATCCAAAGCAAGTAAAAACCGAAGAATATGAAGAAGATGAGGATTATCGTTCCACATCAAATCAAACTAATTCTAAAGAAGAAACCAATGAAGCACCAGAAGAACAGATAATGGTAGAAGAAAAGACTCCATCCAGGTATTTAGAAAAATCATCCAAAGACTCAAATTTTGGGACAGAAAAAGGCAAGTGTGCAAACAAGAAGAACTATTACAGAAGCTTCAAGCTATCTAGCATTACTTTCCTCCATCGAACTGAAAAATGTACATGAAGCATGCAAATATGAATGTTGGGTCAAGGCCATGAATGAAGAGCTTGAGCAAATTGAAAAGAATAATACTTGGGAATTAGTTCCTAGACCTCATGATAAGTATATCATAGGAACCAAATGGATATTCAAAAACAAGCTGAATGAAAACAGAGAAGTTATTAGAAACAAGGCCAGACTTGTTTGTAAAGGGTATGCTCAACAACAAGGTATAGATTTTGAAGAAGCTTTTGCACCTATTGCTAGACTTGAAGCCATAAGAATGTTCCTTCCTCTTTCTAGTTTTCAGAAATTCAAAGTCTACCAAATGGATGTAAAATCTGCCTTTCTTAATGGAGACTTAAAAGAAGAAGTATATATTGAGCAACCAGATGGATTAATCCTTGGAAATGATCCAAAACTTGTATGCAAACTCAGAAAGGCTCTCTATGGTCTATAATAAGCTCCAAGGGCCTGGTATTACCGTCTTGACAAATACATCCATCAACAAGGTTTTTCAAAAGGATCAGCTGATAGTAATCTATATTCAAAGATTGACAATGATAAATTGCTAACACTTGTTGTGTATGTTGATGATATCATTTTTGGTAGCAATGGAGAAGCCATGAGTCAAAACTTTTCTTTAGTAATGCAGAAAGAATTTGAAATGTCCCTGCTTGGTGAACTCACATATTTTCTTGGTTTACAAGTTCAACAAAATAGAGATGGTATTTTTTTATCACAAACCAAGTATCTCAAGTAGATCTTGAAAAAATATGGCATGGAAGATTCAAAACCAGTATGTACCCCTATGGTAACAGAATGCAATCTCAATTCAAATGATGAATCAGCAGTAGTACATCAACCAACCTACAGATCCATGATTGGCAGTCTGCTTTATCTAACAGGTACCTGACCAGACATCATGCATGTAGTGGGAATAGTTGGAATATTCCAAGCAAATCCAAAGAAATCACACCTTCAGACAATCAAAAGGATCTTCAAATATCTTCAAGGAACTCAGAATTTTGGTTTATGTTATCCTAGGATATAGATCTTACACTTCATGCATATATAGATGCATATTGGGAAGGAAGCGTGGATGACAGAAAAAGCACTAGTGGTGGTGCATTCTATATGGGTTCCAAATTAGTGTCTTGGTTAAGCAAGAAACAAAGTTCAATAGCATTATCTACCGCTGAAGTAGAATATGTGGCTGTTGCATCTTGCTGAACACAACTCCTTTGGATGATGCAAACATTGCAAGACATTTAGATCACATGTACTCCACCCATCTCCATTCTATGTGATAATACAAGTGCAATCAGTATTTCAAAGAATCCAGTCATGCATTCCAAGACCAAGCACATACCTATCAAATACCATTTTCTCCGTGAACAGGTGCTTGAACAAAAGGTCAAATTGGAGTATGTTCCCTCCAAAGAATAGGTTGCTGATATATTCACCAAACCTCTACCCAGAGAGACATTTGAATATCTCAAACAGAAGTTGGGAGTAGTTGATGCATCATCTTGTTGTTGAAACCTATCTGGTTCAGAGAAAAGTGGTTGTACACAAGTTTTATGAAGCATATCCGTGTACATATGCTAGTTGTTGTGGATACAGTCGCGTATATGTTGGTTTGAAGAAAAACAGTGGGCCAGACTCGGGATGAGAATATTCTAAAATGGGTCTGACAGTGATCATCTGGCATAAGTTCAGGGGGAGCATATACTTATAATAATGGGTTGTTGGAATTATCTTAGAAGATCTTGGTACAATTTCACAGTTGTTTTTGGTTCAGGTGGAACATGTGCAGAGGGAGATCATGGTTGCTAGTATGGATGGTGATTGACAGATGTTGTTGATGATAGTTGTTGATAACTATCACAGTCTTGTTTTAGATATTTTGTCTCTATGTTATGTATATCTTTTATTATCAAGGTCATGTAATGATCTATTTTTTTTCCCCACTATGCATGGGATGGATGATGTAATGTTCTTGTTTTGACAATGTATAAACTTTTGGTATATCCTCGCTTGATTGGGAGATGGATGTATGTATGAGTCTTTGGTGATAGGAAGGTCATTTATGATGTATAGAGTCATGTTCTTCTTGTGGAAAATCTTTTTGCAGACCTTGCTTACTGTCAGGGAGAGCATGGACAGCACATTTTAGCATATCAGAGAATTCAACATGTACTCAGTGGGAGCATAACCCTTTGCCCTTGATGACAAAGGGGGAGAGTGACTTGGGGTTGCCATCAAGTCCAAAGGGGGATATTGTTGGCATTATGACATTGATTTGGCACTATGTCATAGGTGTTGTCCTTGATGGAAACTCACTCAGATGACAGATCACAATTAAGGCTCTCAGAATGAAGAAAAAGAGGTATATTGATCAAGCCACGTATACACGCGGGTGCGCATACCAAAAGGCGCGTATGCATATACACACACTTTCACACAAGGAAAGGCACGTACATGTTGGAAAACTTAGTTTTGATACGTGGTATTTGGTCCATGGTATTGGTCCAAGGTATTCTATCCGAAGTGTCGACCCCAGGTATTTGGTCCAAGGTACTGATTCTAAGTGGTTTTGGACCATGGTATTGAGCAAGGCCAAAGACTATAAAAGGAGGAGAAGTTCATTACACAAAGGCAATCAAGCAATTGAATATCTGATGAAGAATAAGATCTAGAATACAGGTCTTTGGTTTATGGTGCATAGCTGGATCTGAATCAAGGATGAACCTGAGCACTTGATGAAGGATAAGTTCTTTTGATGGGTCAAGATATTAAGGCTTGAAGAGAAGTATCTTTGTGTGGTTTTGATCTTTTATAAATGGCGCATGTCATAATCTATAAATTTGATGATCTGGGTATAACTGATGTCTGAATAGTTGTAAAGGTTAAATCATCTTTTACAGATCTGTACGCAGGTTCATTATAGCAAAGGCGCATATACACGTTGGTTCTACACTTCAAAAGTGTGTATACGTAGGCTTACCTTGATACAAGTGTGTATGCATGCATGTTCGTCAGATTGAAGTAGCGTACACCTCATAACATATGTTTTAGCTACTTCTGATTATTGTTGCAGTGTTATGGGTTTTGGCTTGGGTTCTAGTTACTATTATTGTATTCTGGTTACAACATTCAGAGAAGTGATTGTTTGATTCAATTTTGGTTGGTGCAAAGGAGATTGATTGATGCAGATATATTTTGATGTTTGATTGATGTTATTGATGGATCCAGTCTAAAAATTTATGAAACGTGGTCCCTAGAAGAAAAGGAGAAGGTTGTAGCCTTCTGTAGGTCAGCACCTACGTACTAGTAAACACATCAACTAGTACAAGAGCTAAGGGGGTTGAAGCTCCCTTCCAGGAGAAGCTGGAGAACGAGAGAAGGTTGTAGCCTTCTATGAGTAGAAGCCTGTGTACTGGTATAAGACTACACCAGTACAAAAATAGTGTAAAAGGAAGTTTCTTATTAAAACAAGATAGAGATGAAGTGCAGCAGGTGGTTTTCACCCACATTAGGTTTCCACCTTATATCTTGCATTCTTGTGTGTGATTGTCTGCTTTGTTTTTACTGTACCTAGTTACTGTTTATATGGTTCTGATGCACAAATTAAATATCAACATCTAATGAATTAACTAAATTATAAGTCTGTAGGGTATATGCTAGTTTCCTTAACTACAATTGCGTATATACGCAAGTTTCATTAACTGAAGTAGAGTATACAAATTTGATTGTGAAATGAAATATTATTGACTTGCTAATACCGATTCACCCCCCCCCCCCCCTCTCAGTATTATTTCCAACAATCTCTTCAACAATATATTCCATGAAGGTTTTCCACCAATATGATCACACCACATCATCCATCCGATCCACAAATCAGGTTCCAACTCAAATCCCAATAACTATAGAATGATCATGGTGGACCACACATTCTCGAAGTTGTATGCTACTATTCTACATAGGAAACTCTCTAGTGACCTTGAGCAAAGACAACTCAGAGGTAGGCAAAAGAAAGATTTTCGATCGACTCATCAGACCATTGAACACATCTTCACCCTCCACGCTGTGATGGAGGAATGAAACCTCTATTTGAATGTCCATTGTTGTTTCATATATTTTCGGAAATATTTTGACTCTCTTCTGAGGGAATCCTTACTCTAGATACTCAGAGATATTGACATATCTACGACCTTAATGACAACTATTATGCCCTTATATGTGTCCATCCTTGGTCATCTTCACATGGCTCATGGGATTTCTGATTTCTAATGGGGTTAAACATGGTTTTCCACTTTTCCCTACCCTATTTGGGATATATATTGATGAGTTGGAGGCATTTCTACATGATCATATCTAGGACATCGATGGCTTCCTTCTTCACCAAGTTCTGATATCTATTCTACTATTCATTGACGACATGGTCCTCCTCTCCTCATCCCTAGAAGGATTACAAAGGCAATTGGATGCCTTAGCTCTATTTTGTGATATTCAAAAATTAACGGTCAACCTAGGTAAAAACAAGTTTATTATCTTCAATGGATGAATAAAACTTTGGACCTTCACTTCCTAGTCATAAGGAAGGAGGTTGAGATCATCAAATGCACCAAGTATGATGACAATCATGATTGCACCTAGTTATTTGACTAAGTACATGTAATAATTACTTGGGGGTGAAATTCTAAGGTCCCTGCTTCATTTTGCTACCAACACTTCAACCTTAGATCAACAAAGGACATGGATCCTTAGCCTTTCTCAAGAGACAATGATTTCAACCTCGCCTCCAAGACATCTCATCCAAAATGAGCCTCATGGAAACCTTGATCCGTCCCACTATTCTATATGGATCAAATATTTGGGGACCATATTTACTTGAGCATGATTGGGCTTTAGCTGAGAGAGTCCAGATTCTTCTTCTCTGTCACATCATTAAATGCAAACAGACAATACCTCAACACATCATCTTTGTAGAGTTTGGAGCTCAGCCCTTTCAACTTGAGACAGTCTTCAAATTAGTTTCATTCTTGCAACATGTCTGAGGCTTTGTAGACTCGATAAAAAATAGGGATTGATATCCTTACCTGGAATATTTCTTGTTTGAGACTATTTCCTATTCTACTCCCTCGAGTTGGGCCATGTGTTGGTTTATAGGATTTTCAAATCTCTTAGAGTCAGTGGAAATTTAGTTGGATTGACTCCCCTCTTTTTGATATTCCTTAGATGCTTTGGGACACCTTTTCCTACTAGACAGGAGTTGAACAAGATCATTAGGGATGACATCTACAAGAACTTTGTCCAGGTCACCTGGGTCAATCCTCTAGGGAGGTTGTGCCCAAATATGGGCTTCTACATTGATCACTTCTTAGAGCTGAGAGACAAGCTCATTGTTCAACCCCAGTATAATTTTTTCCACTCAATGCATGCTCTTCACATTCCTCTAAGTTAGTTCATAGTAGGTTCTCATAGAATTCCAGTAGAGACGGACCACCAAATTGATAGACCAGACATAATCTACCAGGTATTTCATTTATAGGAAGTGGAGGCCAAGGTGCAATTCGTTTTAGGATGCCATGTCTACAGCGAGATCAGAGGAAGGTTCTGTTACTTATTCAAAGATTCTCAAACCCTCATCAATTTTTTTAGGTATCTCAATTAGAGATTCTTGGCCCTATATTTGCAGGAGGCTCTTAGGTTCCGAGCACATATTCTTAAGTCTCCCATAAGACTAGACCCCACACAGAGGATCACAAACTTTTTCAAGGTACTACCTTTAGATAGGGGCACCAAGAGACAGACTACTACCATTACATACATAGACTCTAGATCAGTGAGGATCCGTTGGACTTCACCTCTCCACACGAGATGTTAGTAACATATCTATCTCATATCCATTCATGGGAGAAAGAATAGGTCCTCCAGAACTCAAGAACGTGCAAACTTCCCTAGACAACGATTTAGTGGATATTCTACACTTTCACTGGCTCTTCATCGGGCCAACAAACTTTGTTGACTTTCATTTAGTGTTCTTCATTCAACCTCGGATGTTAGGAGAGATGGGTCTAATCCTCAGACCCATTAGCTCATGGATCTTCTCCGCCAGGGCATTTCATGCATTTTATCTTTTATGTTCATGCACTATATCTTTTATATTTCATGCATCACATCTTTATATTCATGCATTGCATCTTTTATACAAGACTGATTAGTTCTCCCGTATTGTAAGGACATCATTGTACTCAAAAATCCATTTGAACTTCTTTGTGGTCAATAGTTGGACATAAATAAAATTATCTTATCTTATATTATTTATCATAATATGAAATTTATTAGTTTTTGCAAATTTATTATTCTCTACCGTACTTTAAGATATATATATTATATATTTATATATATATATATATATATATATATATATATATATATATATATATATATATATAATATATATATATTATATATATATATATAATATATATAATTATATATATATATTATATATATATATATATATATATATATATATACATATAATATACACTATACATTAATATATAAGATATATAAATTATTAGATAGATAGATAGATATAACAACTGTCAAATCTTTAACATGCAATTCACTATTTTCTACAAGTTTTTATTAATATAAATGTTATTGCTTTTTAATTTTTTATATATTTATTTTTTATGAACTAAAATACTACATAATTGAATGATTAAATTTCCAATATTTTTGGGAAATACAACAAAATTGGGCAACCATGTAGGAAAAATGCGAGCCCTCTAAGGTTGCCATCTCATTTCATCAAGGCAATGAAATGTAGCTTCGTTCAATGCCCAAAATTATATATAAAATATGGTGAATGTAAAAAAAATCTAAAATTTTTTGAGAGGTCTTCTTTCACATCACTAAAATCAACTAGAATGGCAATTTTCTGATCATGACTCTCCACAAATTTCACATCACTCAACTTGCTTTGATAGCATATTAAGATGGAAGATAGACATTAGTGCATATCAAAATTACGTGGAGATATTTGCATTAATCAAATAATATTACTGATATAAATATATGAAATGTTGTTTCAAGATAGGAAAACCATCTTGGACATACAATCACTTGGTTAGGATAATATCTCAACAGCACATCAATATAAGAAACTAACTAGTTGGAAAAAATGTCTCAAAGCTTCAACAACCTCCTAAAATCTAAGAAAAAACTCTTTAGGTGGAGAACCATCTCTTCCTAATAATAACCAATAATCTAAACAACAAAATATGATCACACACATAAGTAGGAGTTATATACTCCAACACTGGAGACTCCAAGGTACTATTGGTTTCTAGCCACCCTTTCCTAGAAAATGAGTTGATTTCAATAGGTATAGATCCCCAAAAAAATGCCTTGATGTATTCCCCATCAATCAACATGAAATAGACCAAAGGATGTTATGAAGAGATGAAGTTACGAAGTACAGCTAACACAAGGATGGCCAACACAAAAAGGTCAAAAAGTCTGTAGGTGGTCAACTAAGGCCTAAATGTCCCTTAAACATAATTGGCATGGCATAAGAGTAACCTAGAAATATTGACTCATGAGCACCATGTGATATCATGCAATAATGTAGGAGGAATTGAAATCATACTCCATAAAATTAAAAGTATGATTGGTATCCTTCTCATTATTTTCACGAGTGAAAGAAATGGAGAAAAGTAAGCTTTTTGTCTTTCATTTTTTATCAAGCATGAGAAGATCACAAATGAAGCACATATTAGAGAAACGTATAGACGAGTAGCATCTAGTTCTAATATGGTGGAATCACCTTAAGTAGGATGAATTAAAGAGGTTGGAAGGGTAAATCCTCTCATTGCAATAGTTCCTACAGAAAGGGTAAAGTCGCCAAATGGAAGAAAATGATGATGCAAATGGAAAAAGGTCAATTGTGACTACAATGTCAACAAGTGATAACGTAGTACTAAGACATTAGTAAAAATAAGAATCAATAACCATAATACAATCATAAATATGATCGAGATCCTCCTCAGGATATGTATGAAAGTAAGAGATAAATGAAGCTGAATTTTGTGTCCTGGCAAGCCTATAGAAGGATTCTTGTGCCTACTAAATTTCATAGCTTGAACACTAAAATTAGAAGAACGTTCCATTCTATGACATCCATGGAGGGTAGACACCATCAATAAAGTTATGACGTGTAAATAAATAAAGGCTAATGTCACAAATTGGAGGGATCAAACCTAAGGCAAAATGAATATTGCATAAAGAGTCAATAATGTGAAAAAAGATGCAAGGAGAGACCTATTCCCATATGAAAAGATGAAGAAAAACACACCTAAATTTCAATGGATGTCATGATGAGAATGCCACCCTATACTTTAAAAATCATCTAGAAATACTAAACCCATGGTTAAATTGTTGGAAATCAGGTGGCTTAGAGATTATATATATTTTCCTTTACTTTATAATTACTTGTGATGCTAGTTGGAATTTTATTAATTATTTAGTTCTTAGTCATCGAGAAATTACCAAAACAATGAAGATTGCAACAAGACAAAGTACACAAGATATAGGATCCAAGCCAAGGAAAAAACCCTCAAAGGGGAAGACCCAGAAAAATGCTTTCTTCTTATAGAATATGTTCACAAAGAGACTTCCAGGGCCCAAAATACCAAAGCCAAAAATTCTCCCAAGCACCAAGTCAGTCCCCCCAGCAAAGTCTTCTTCAAGGCAGCTTCCAAGCTTCTAGAGAGAGAGACAGAGACAGAGACAGAGACAGAGACAGAGAGAGAGAGAGAGAGAGAGAGAGAGAGAGAGAACTCTCCTTGGATGACTACCTCAAATGAGGTCAATATCCTTGTATTTATAGTCTCTTTTAGGGGTTGAATAACCCTCCCTTAGGCTAACTTCTCCTTGTCTTGGGGCCAACTTGGTCTTGGAGAAATACATGGCTTTTTCTTGACAAAATAAATATTTTTCTTTGTTACAATGAGTCCGAATAGGACTATAATACATGACATAATTTCTTCTTTGTCCTAGAAATACATAGAAGCATGAAGAACATGATTTTGACCTAGACTTGAGCATGAAACCCATGCTTTACATAATAAAATTGTATTTTCTTTCTTTCTCTTTCTTTATACAAAGTATATAATGTTATGATTACAACATAAGTCATTATTAAGACCGGAGATAGTTACAATTTCCAACACTCCCTCTTAACTAAGGAGGTATTCATAATCCCATTACATGGTACAAGGAATCTCAATCTTGAAGCATTCTCATAAGAAGAGTCATATTGATAATCCATATTTTTCAAGCATCTTTATCATAACCAACATTTTCCTGAAGGCCTTAACTAGACAAGCTCATCTTCATTTGAGAGCATTATGCTAGGAGGAATTATGTAATTTTCCACACTAACTTTAAGGAACATACCACTTTTGGACGTTCACTGGGCATGTCCTTTTAGGGCTATTATTATCTTGTATTTCCAATACTAAATCCTCAAATAATATTAGTCCTCTTTGACTACTCTTACCTTGGATGCCCTACCTCATCCTCAAAGAGTATTGTTCAACAACTTCTTTTCCTAGATTCGATAATACATAAGTAGTTCCAATCTAAAATGTTTATCCAATCCTCCTAACTCCATTATTTCTTTATGGTTTTCACTAAGACTTACGATTGTTAGTCCTAGTCTAGTGCATACCCCATAAAAATAAGAACTATCCACATCACTCCCTTTCAATTAGGGAAGATATCTCTAGCAAACCAAGTTTGTATCTCAAATATGCAAGCTTCTTGTTTGGTAACACTTTAGTAAGAATATCTACTACCTATTCATCAATAGGTATATAATGCAAATCTATGACACCATCTCATACCAGGCTTCTGATGTAGTGGTACTTGTTATTTACATGCTTTGTCCTAACATGAAAAGTTGGGTCTTCTGTTAATCTTATACAACTTTCATTGTCACAATCTATACATGTAGGGCTAAGTGGTACTTCAAAAAAACCTAATAATAACTTCCTGAGCCAAACAAATTCCTGAGAGACTTCACTTAAAACAACATACTTAGCTTCAAAACTACTCAAATAAATTGTATCCTACTTTTTGATCATCCACGACAACGTGGAAGACCCTAGGATGAAGCAACCACCCATTGTGATTCTACCATCTGTCTCATTGCTACCTCAATATATATATATAGATATATATATTATATATAAATATATATATTTATAAAATATATATATATCATGAGTTGTATTTCATCATCAGTATACCAGAGGCAGTCACTGTATGGTCCCACACAAATATCTTAGGATATTCTTGGTTGCAATCTAATGATAATGTTTTGGCTCCATCTGAAATTGATTGTGGACATTCAATGGAAAACAAATGTTTGGTGTTTTATTTACCAGATACATCAAGGACCCAATCAACTTTCTATAGCAAGTAGGATCCATTGGAATAGACTCTGAACTCCTCAACTTCTTCAAATTGTTAATCATAGGAGTCATCATAGTCTTGTTATCCATCATGCCAAATTTCTGAAGAATCTTGATCATATATTTACCTTAACCAACATATATCTCATCTAGCCTCTACCAAACCTATAGTCCCAAGTAATAATGCATAATCCCAAGATCCTTCATGTCAAACTCGATTTCTAACTACTTCTTGCATTCTTGAATTCGATGCTCTACTCTTGTAATAAGTAGATAACTCACATACACGAGGGATGATTGGTTCACGTTGGACCACCTTGATGTATAAGTTAAGATATGCAAAAATCTTGGTAAAACCAATTCTTAATAGATATGCATCCATTCTTCCATACCAATCCCTAGGTGCTTTCTTTAAGCCACATAGAGCTTTCTTCAACCTACAAACATGAGTTTCCTTATAATTTATTTTAAAATACTTGAGGCTGCTCAATGTAAACCTCTTCATCAATAGTATCATTTAGAAATGATGGCTTAACATCCATTTAATTAATGTTCCATCCCATAGTAGTAGTCAAGGAAACAAGTGATCTTATGGTTGTATATCTAGGTATAGGAGAAAATGTTTATTCGTAATAAATACCTTCCTTTTACAAGAAGACTCTTTCTACAAACTTTCCCTTCTATTTATCAATGCTCCCATATGTAGTGTGATTTATCTTGTAGTAAATCCATTTTGAAGTGACTATAGATTTGTCACTTGGCCCAGGGACAATTTCCCAGACATTATTCTTCATGATTGAATGAAATTCTTCTTGCATTGCATTCCTCCACTCTTGATGTTTAGTTTTAGCTTCATAGGAGGAAGGTTCCACTTCAATGAGATTTTTCATATGTCTTTTTCTTTCTCTAAATGTCCCCTTAGTTGTGTCCCCTTCTGCTTCTTGTAGAGTAGCTCTCAACCAAGCAAGTCTCTTTCATTTTTTGGGAATAATTACTTGTTTTACAGGTTCACTAGGACCTTCAATATGTTATTGAGTTGAGCTTGGATCTTGACCATCATTATCCCTTGAGATATCCTCAAAGATAGGTATCTCTTCTCATAAGAGTTGACTGGAACATCCTTCAATTTCTTGTAAGTTATACTTTCATCAAAGATGACATCCATGCTAACTTCAATTCAACGATACTCCTCAGTATAGATTCTATATGCCTTAAATGAAGCACTATGCCCAAAAAATATGCCCTTTACACTAGTAATATCCAACTTCTTTCTCTTTTCCTTGGGTATATGTATATACACAGGACACCCCAATATTTGAAGATGATCCACACTTGGCTTCTTTCTTGTAAATGCTTCTTCCAGATTCATTTTGTTGATAATCTTGTGAGGACTTCAAGTTTCTAAGTAAACAACTGTCCCACATGCCTCTCCCCAGAGGAATTGAGGGAGATCTTTATCATGTAGCATGGCCTTGACACATTTTTCAATTATTATGTTTTTCCTTTCAACCAAACCATTTTGTTCAGGATTATAAGTAACAATGAACTCCCTCTTAATCCATACTTCTTTGTAGAATGCTATTAGTTATTTGGAGGTGTATTCTCCACCATTATCGTACCTCAGAGTCTTGATCTTTCTCTCGGTTATATTATCCACTTCGTTCTTGAATTCCTGAAATTTCTCGAATAGTTCATATTTTTTCTTGAGGAGGTATAACCAAGTTTTACTTGATAAATCATCAATTAAGGTCACATAGTATTGATGTCCACCAAGATAATTAATTTCCATGGATCCACATACATCTGAATATATGAGACCTAGAACTTCCTTAGATATGGCATCACTTCTTGCAAATTGCTTCTTTGCATTCTTGCCTAGAGCACATCCCTTTCAGGGCCCTTCATGTTCTTCATTCAATTTGGAGATTCCATTGACCATTTGACTTAGAGATGGAAAATTATTATAATGAAGGTGTTCGTACCTTCTCTGCCATAGTTCAGAAAGACTCACATCCAAGTGGATTAGGGCATGACATAGAGGTGTAAAAAGTCTATATAATGTCCCCTCATGAATCCAAATCACCCTAGCATCATCAATATTAGAGCCCTTACCCAAAACCAAAACCTTTCCATCAACAAAAGTGACTCTATCACCCTTATCCTCTAGACAAGAAATAAAAGGCAACTTATTTTACAAACCTAAAACATATAAAATATTGTTTAGGTGAATGCTTCCACCAGACTTAAGCTCCAACGAAGTAGATTCAATGTCTTTCACTGAATAACTCTTCTTGTCTCCAAGTTCGATTCAGTGAAAGGAGTTTCCTTTAGATATCATTTGACTTTGACTATATTCTCTTGTCATATGTATGGAGGCACCACTGCCAATAACCCATACATTCTCATCCTTGAAAGTGGCGAATAAAATGGAGAAAAAAATTTCATCTATTACTTTCTTTGCTAGCTTGGATATGATCTTCAATATGAAATCCATGATAGATTTAGTGAGATTCCCAAGAAACTTGAAATCATTCTTCACAACCCTTCTCATTGTGCCAACTAGGATGTGATCTTCAATCTCCTTCTTGCACCATAGCTCTGATACCATGTTGGAAAATCAGGAAACTTACAGATTTTATAGATTTCCCTTTACTTGATAATTACTTGTTATGTTAGTTGGTATTTTATTACTTATTTAGTTATTTTCCATCACACAATTGCCAAAACAATGAAGATCACAACAAGACAAAGTACACAAGGTATGGGCTCCAAGCAAGGGAAAAACCCTTCCAAGGGAAGAATCCAGAAAAATTCTTCTCTTCTTACATAACTTGTTCACAAAGAGACTTCCATGACCCAAAATACTAAAGTCCAAAATTCTTCTAGGGACTAAGACACCCCCCTAGCAAAGTCTTCTTCAAGGCAACTTCTAAACTATGACCTACTGCAACTTCATCCCAAAATTTCATCCCTGCAACTGCTTCTCATAATTTTGGCCCTGCAATTTCGGCCTCCTGCAACTGAAACTTCACAAAAACGCTAACTTGACATGTGTGGAGAGAGAGAGAGAGAGATTAGCCCACGAAATTTTTATTCTTCCTTTATTATTCATCCTTATAGATCTTCTTCTCCTTTGCTACTATATATCGAACTTGTCTTGGATGAGCGTCTAAAATGAAGTTGAGCTCCATGCATTTATAGCCTCTTTGAGGGGTCAAACAATGCTCCCTTAGGCCGACTTGGTCTTGGATAAATACATGGATTTTTCTTGACAAAATAAATATTTTCTTTGTTACAATGAGTCCAAATGGGACTATAATACATGACATGATTTATTCTTTGTCCTAGAAAGAACTAGAAAGACCTAAAAGCATGAAGAACATGATTTTGACCTAGACTTGAGCATGAACCCCATGCTTTACGTAATATATGTGTGTGTGTGTGTGGTGTGTGGTGTGTGGTTGGTGTGTGTTGTGTGGGTCGTGTGTGTGTGTGTGGTATATATGTATATATGTAATATAATATATATATATAATATATATATATATATATATATATATATATTATATATAGTATATATATATATATATATATATTATATATAATATATATTATATATATATATATATATATAGATATAATATATATATATATGTGTGTGTGTGTGTATGTATGTATGTATGTATATGTATATGTATATGTATCTGTAATAAGGTAATAATAGGAGCATGTATTTTATAATGTTTTCTTATGTTGTTGGGTATAATGTAATATCTATGTCTAGTTTGGTTATTACTTATGACTTCCACATATGTGAGTGGAAATCCATGCTTTGGTGTACATGCATGCTTGTACCAATGCTCAATTATTGTGGAAAATGTCAACATAACTATAGGACTAAAATATGTAACCTCCTAGGCTCACCATCGGTGTGCCTATGATAAAGGCCAAGGGAATATTACTAACATGCAAAAATCAAGCACCAAACATTATAAGTATCAAAATAAATCAATCCATAGATAAAAATAGAAAGCTCTCACATCACACACCAAACCAAAACTAAAATACAAATGTATAAGTTGTGACACTGTTGAGCTCAGGCCAAAGATTCCTAATAACATGTATTAAATCATGGGTAGTTTTTGGAAACATATGGTACACCATGTTGGGGCCACACTAGATAAAGTGGAATTTTCACATCCTTAAAGTTTGATGATTCGAGTGACTACCTACAATTATACCATTATCGGGAACTACCTAAGGACATAAAGGATGAATTGTCTCATGAGATAGTACATCTCCTTGATGATGACCATCAAGACACAAATAAGGTATAATATACTCATCGATGGGGTAGTTGGAGTGGAAATTTTGGTGGTAATTTTAGCATAAGGAATCCAAGACTTGACTCAGTCCAAGGCGACACTTCAGCAAATGACCTAGGAAATTTCCCCTATCGTGATTCAATATTTTGTTTTCCAAGCTTCACCATTTTTGAATCTAGGGGAATAGAAGCATCATGAGGCATATTCTCCCTTGGCTTATCAATTGAAGAAATACCTCCAATATTGAAAATAGAAACAAGGAATGTTAAAAATAGCATCAAGAAAAATCTTAATTTAATTTGTCCTTGAATTAAATTAGGAATTAAATTGTAATTTTATTCTCATAGAAACTTGTAGCAGTTAACTAAGTTAAGTTGACTTAGTTGGCTTAGTAAAATCGAGTTGGAACTATATCTAGAGTCATGTAGAGTGATCCCTGAATATTAGAGGCCCAAGTTGAGTTCTTATTGAGTTGTAATTATTTAATTCAGTTTAACTGAGTTAAATTTAGTTAAACTAGTTCTAACTGTTGGAGGAACTAGTCAAAGGTCAAGTGAATTAAATTGAATTTAATTCACATGTAGTGATCAATCAAATAACTAATAATTCACTCAAAAATAACTCATGCATGTCAGTTCAGAGGAGGACCCAATTGATATTAGACTTCAGGGATAGTGTACTATTAGTTGTAAAATTTTCCAAGTTGTATAGATGGTGCATGCCATCAGTAGAAGGCCTATGATGGATTGCGCAATTGTGATGAGGGATTTTCCCAACTAAATGTGGGATAATTCCCTTAAGGATTTTGTAAGGAAGTAGGGACTTGGTAGGCAACAAATTTGGCTAAGAGTTGGCTTGAGCTGGTTTGTGAAGCAATAAGATAGTTTGTACTTGTGCAAAGATTGTTCAAGTTGAACAAGAATTGTATTTTCTTTTCAGATATTTTAGTTAATGAAATATAGATAGTTGGGGTTTGAGTAGTTGCTTTCCCTAGAAAAAAATATTGTGTTATGAGCGATTGAAATTCTTCCTTTTCTGCTTCATGGTTTCATCGATCAATTTTTGTTTTTGTTGATGAGTAGAATAGATTCATGTCTTTTGTGTTAGAATATCACATAAGCAATTTGAATCTACAATAAAAATATACATCCAATATGGCCCTCTATAAAGGTAGCTCAACATCGAGGGAGCCATGTGAAATAGGTGGAGTGATGGCCTATGTGGGTAGAGGAAACTAATCATATTCCATATCGAGATGGATTTTCTAATCATCATCAACAAATGATAGAAAAAACATTATATGTGCAATATCTTCTAGTAGAAGGAGCATGTACTCACTAAAAGATTATATTTCTAAAGGATATGGAACCACCCAAGGGTCCATGGACCAGTGATATCCATTGGTGATGGAAGAGATCATATCCATAGGAGAAATGGTAGAGGAAGTATCTTGTGAGAGAATTCAAAATATACCAATGATCGACCAATGTTTTAATAGTCCTACACTGAAATTTAAATAATTTTAAGTTGTATCACCAAAAAATGGCATACCAGTGGTCATCTTAGTCATCATGCAAAACTCAAGCTAATAAATTGTAAGTATCTTACCTTCACGTGGAAAGCAAAGAATATGAAATACATACAACACTATAACTGTCATATCATAAAACCAACTACATCAAAAGAGTATATTATAATCTAGTAGGCATCAACTACTTCAACATCAACAATGACAATTTTACCCCAAGCTTAATGGACAATGGTGGGGGAACTCCCTTTGGTATAATTTTTTTCCATCAAAGGCCTAGAATGTAGTGATTAGCTTTATGAGTGTAATAAAAAATAAATCATGCTAGCATCACATAGTTGTAATGTAAGTGGAGGATCCCTCATCAAAATTTTACATAATATTTTCTTCCCAAGTACCCAAACTTGGATTTGGAAAGTGATCTGATCAGATAACCAATACTGAATTGATTCTAAATCAAACTTAATAATATCGGTTTATGATGAATCAACACATTTAGTTATGATCAACAGGACTTTTTGATGCATGGGGCAGTTGTGCAAAACCTCAAAGGAAAACATGGCACATGGTGCCTAGGCCAAATCCTCCATAATACAATGTTTATGGGTAGCCCAAGCATTGGGATTATGAGTTGATAGATGAAAACACCATTTGGAGTTCATATTATAGTTTTCAAAGGGTTATCTATAAAGAGAGGTCCCTTAATTGTAGTGGTGATCATGGGATCCTTAGAAGAACTGCTCTTAGCAGTCTCATATTTTTTCATTCTCATAGTCAAATTTATTATCTCATCACACATGAGAGTCTTCACAAGTGATTGTCATTGTTCAATTTTTCCTACCATACCCCAAGGTAGAGGAGTAGGTAATTGTTAACCAATTAATATTGTTTATAGACAAGGAATAGATTTATCAATACAACAAGTTGTTGATCATTCTACTATTGCATAAAATAGAAATAAATCTCATCCAGCCTTAGGCACTCATTCGTAAGATGGTATCCTTGAAAAATCTTGCAATGAAACTTATTCTTCCATTTATTATTAGTGATGCCCCCACCTATGGTAGTTTGGGTTTGTGCAGCGCCTTGAGCATTTTTTGAAGTGTTATTTTGTTATTTTTATTCTTTTTCTTACCAGGTTGTTGAGTATTATTTGATTACATGGAATTAATTGAACATACCTTGACAATATGCTTAAATTATTAAGCTATTTTAGATTAAGGTATATAGTTAGGCCTTGCAATGAAACAATCATGTGTCCAATTGTGTAGCTAGTTGGTTTAAAACATAAATGAATAGGAAATTGACAACACCATAAGCACGTGATCCCAATTTTAGATGAGGATGATCAATTGAAAGTTGAGGAGCACTAGGAATGATATCATATAGGGTGCTTGACTATGAAAAAAATAGTTCAAGATGCTGGTCACGTGGAACATCCTACTCCTTTATATATTCCCCACCCATCATGAAATCTTTGCTAATTTGTGGTAGCAAGGATGGAGTAAAATGATCTTTCAATAGTCGATCAAGAATATTGGTGTAAACAACCCACCTTACCAATGGTGAAGTGTTCACTTACGAACCCAACTTCCTTGGTATAGTTAGAGGAAACAAGTAATAAAAAAAATTGACCATTCCCAACCTTCCCAAAACTAGATTTGGATATCATTATCATAGTTGTCCCGGTGAGACATTTCCAATGATATATTTTTAGTCCAATCTGGACTCCAAGATTTTAGCTTGTGCTTCCTCAAAGTTTTATTCAATTCAAGTTGACATACTTCTCATACAGCCACGTGGCGCTCACGTGGTTCCCATGCGACTCCCACATGGAATATCACCTTACTGTTTCTCCTATTTATGACTGTACATGTATAATTTATGTACACACACACACAAGTCTATGTATTTAACTTTGGTTCTATATATGCATACATGTATTCATAAACTTCATGAATTTAATTTAACTCCATTGAGATGCAACAACCCCCACATATACCCTATGGTTTTCTCCACATGCCAATCCCTTAGGCAACATTGCGATATATGTGTGTGATATATTGATCTAAAGAGAAAGTGGCATCGACCAAAGGTATTCATCCACCCATGTTATTCATCCACCCACGGAATTTACCCATGGTATTATAAGTGGCATCCACCCATGGTAGTCATTCACCCATGGTATTTTCCCATGGTATTGTCATATCCACCCATGGTATTCATTCACCCATGGCATCTACCCGTGGTATTGTAATAAAAAATGACTATAGGTAAGAAGTCACATTTTGTAAAAGGACAAATTGTCCACCACAGTTTAGTCCTTACAGTGATTATATTTTTTAATAAAAATTTTCTTTGTGGTTTTGTCATTGTGTGTTATCTCATTTTCTTTTTGGCATTGCAATTTTTTAGATCTTGGGGGCCTCCCCACCAAGATCCATTTTAATTTTTTTAGAACTTGGGGGCCTCCCCCCAAGATCTGGATCAGTGGTATCAAGTCCAGCTTACGATTCCATTGGAATGAGGGTTTAATGCATATTTCAGTTTCAAAAATTTGCAACAATATTCAACAAACTTCAGGCACGTGTTGCAACCTCCATAGAGCACTTTCTTGGACCAAGCAAGAAGAATTTTTCTTTTTCATTTTTTTGCAAGATGTTTTTTGGCAGTGAGTTTATAGATCATATCTGAAACATTTGGTGAAAAAATTACAAAAAGAAATAACAGATCCGAATTCCTTGCGAAAAAAATACCAAAATTAAAAAAATAAAAAAAATAAAAAATAAATAAAAAAAACAGCGGAAACAGAGTCTGGATGAGGGAGATATCGCTGATTTAAAATTAGCTATGTTGTAGAATTTTTTCTATCGA
Organism: Pinus taeda; assembly: GCA_000404065.3. Classification (NCBI taxonomy): domain Eukaryota; kingdom Viridiplantae; phylum Streptophyta; class Pinopsida; order Pinales; family Pinaceae; genus Pinus; species Pinus taeda. The sequence continues at coordinate 60,194 of APFE030031718.1, forward strand.
AAACCAATGGATGGTGACTCTCTTATCAGTTTTTGCATTTTTGTGTAGGATTTATGAACAATGGTTGCATATCTGAGCTCCTCTCAAAAAATCACCCAATTTAAAAAAAAAATGGGTCGAATCGGAGTTCAGATGTGGGATATATCGTTGATTTAAAATCAACTATTTTTTTAGAACTTTTGTGATGACGGAATAGTTGCAATGCAAATATGAGATTCTAGAGTGTCCAAATAAGGATTTCCAATACATGGGAAGATGCAAAATGGTCATTCTATTTCCAAAAACAAGTTATAATAAAGATTATGAGTTATATTGACCGAGTTATGTCCATTTTAATTCAGGAGCAACATTCAGAGTGGGTTCGTTTCATAGATGTGCCCTCCCACCTTTCTTTAGTAGGAACCTACTTCACATTCATCAGTTTCAACATAACAACATCTGGCTTGGGTTCTTTGCAGGCGTTCCCTCCCATCCCAGGCTATCCAGGTAACTGCTACTTCATCAACAATCAACATCACAGTTATGGATAAACCACACAAAACCCTTGTCATTGAAGTCCATTTACTAGGTCGCACACTGTTAGTATCATAGTTAGTCACACACATTACAGGGTATCTATATCCTCGGATCTTCGTTTTTCATGGTTATGGGTCATCCACAAACCCACACTTCATCGAAGTCCATTTGCTAGGCCGCACACTATCAATATCATATTTTGTCACAAGCATTACAAGCTATCTATATCCTTGGATCTTCATTCACCGTGGTATGGGTCATCCATAAACCCACACTTCATCGAAGTTCATTTGCTAGGCCGCACACTATCAGTATCACAGTTGTTCACAAACATTACATGGTATCTCCATCCTCGAATATTCGTTCATCATGGTTATGTGTTAAACACATAAAACCCTTCTCTTCAGTGGCTCTTCATATTCAACAAAGGCTTCATAGGAGCGAACTTCACGCAATGGGGACCATTGCTTCTTAAGGAGGGAGGAATGATCCGAAGAGAAAATGGCATCAACCCATGGTATTCATCCACCCATGGAATTTACCCATAGTATTATAAGTGGCATCCACCCATGGTATTGTAAGTGGCATCCGCCCATGGTGTACATTCACCCATTGTATTTTCCCATGGTATTATACCAAAAAAGACTATAAGTAACAAGTCACATTTTGTAAAAGGACAGATTGTCCACCACACTGTAGTTCTTACAGTTATTATCTATTTTAATAAAAAGTTTCTTTGTGGTTTTGTTATTGTGTGTTCTCTCATTTTCTCTTTTGCATTGTAACTTTTCAGATCTTGGGGGCCTCCCCCCCAAGATCCATTTCAATTTTTTAAGATCTTGGGTGCCTAACCCCAAGATTTGGATCATATATATATGCATATACCATATATGTGTATGTGTGTGTGTGTGTGTGTGTGTCTTTCTTACCTTACATATTAACGTGAAGTAAACATCCTAGCCCTATAATCCATAACCCCACCATGGACCAAATCCAATGCGAGCACATATATACATATATGCATTTGTACATAGAAATATGTAATAGGCAGTGCATATATATATATCTATATATATATATCGAGTAGCAACATGTAACAACATATATGCCAAGACTTACGCACAAGTATGATGCACATATAGCTAACATATGCTATATGTCTATTTCATATGCATGGACATATTATATATACATCGAGCTATATACAACGTACCGGTGTGTGACTAATGAATGGGAACTACCCTTACCTCCCATCTAATGATTCGCATCTGCTTATCCAATCCACTGCCAATAATTAATAGTGTTACCCACCCATATTCGTTGACATCGCGTGGGGGGGTGAAGGGAGCCTTTGGCTATCCAAATTTCATCTTGCAGTTCCAACCTATCATCTGATGACTCACCAACATTGCATCCATCCAACTACCTATAGACATTTATTCTACCCCCCCTCCCACTAATGTCATAGGAGTATGGGGGGTTGATCTATTATTTATGGTCATCGATCTACTGATTAGATCTCCATCATCCATGGCACATAGGCCTCGAACCTTAGTTTCAAGTTTGTGGTTGTATGGGTGTGCCCTGCACTCCTGACCATGACACATGGTTACATGGTTTGAGGACTTGTTCTCGAGGCTAAAGCCTTCAGATCTGTTGGAATTGTTACAATTAGTCGTGTTTCAATACATAGGGTATATATATAGATCAAATTATAATATGTGTCATTAAGCATGTATTATGCTCATCCCAACATATCTATATATATATATATATATATATATATATATATATATATATATATATATATATAATATATATATATATATATATATAATATATATATATATATATATATATATAGGTGGCATGTAATCTCCATTTACATTCCAATAATTGGATTAAAATATTATGGAATTCTTAAATGCAGTACTGAGAGGCCTATATATCTTGTCAGGACAATGGTACTAATGAATATTTTTCACTGTGAGTTTAACACAGGTCTTCCTATAATGGTTAGTGTGGATTATGCCACCATTTTCAAGCTCATTAGTTAAGTTCAAAGGTCGATTAGATTACCATTACTATATATATATACTCACTACACCAACAACATAATGATATATTAACAAGTGCATACAACACTCAAATAAATATTCATATGTATGTATCTTCTGCATAAAAACATCAGTACCAAATCATAGTTTTGATTCTCATGTGCGATACAACAAATTTACCTTAGATAATTTAGGGTTCTTCATAGTATATATATATATATATATATGTATGTATGTATGTATGTATGTATGTATGTATATTTAATAACTCTCACACAAGAGTTCGTCATGATATTCATGTCCCATTAACATTAATGTCAATACCCACAACAACCAATTATGCAACAACCAAGTTTTAGGTATTTTCCTTTACAAATATGACGTCATTTTAACTCAAGAACATAAACATATATTCAATTCCAGTGACAAGCAAAATATACTTATCTCAAAGTTTAATTGGAAACTGAGTTAGGGATATTGACTCTCCACCCAACTGTAGACAAGTTGTAGCCAAACTACTTGGAGTTTTCACGCTTGAGCTGGATTCCAAAGACTAAGATGGTTTTCTTCATGGAGTAAATACCAATTGTCAGTTGAAACAAGGACTTCAGAGGTCCTCTTATCTCCACCCACCAACCAAATAGTAGTCAACCAGTTACACAGGGAATCGAGAGGCCTACTACCTCCACACTTCAGTTGTGCTAAAACTAATAAAACACAGGGGATCTAGATTCTTCTCCTCCACCCTGAACACATGTGACAAAGGTTCCACCCAATAAGGGGAGTCTAGAATCCACTGCCAGAAAGGATAAAACAAGCACAAGAGACACAATAAATTTCCTCTACCAAGGATCCAAGACTAAGGCTCCACCCCAAGTGGTCAAGGGACTCTAGAGAAGATAATCTCCACCCTTGAGCCCCAGGGTATAAAGAAAACTTATACCCACCTTAAGGAAGTACCTCTTGTGCTCATATTGCTCATTCCAAGTATGTATGACTATTTTCTTCCTCTCTCTGAGAGTTGTAGTAGTTTTCAAACTCTCCACACTATTTCGATATGTCTTCACAATGCTTCATGCCCATATTTTTCCTCTTTTGATGTCTAATGTATTTTATTTTCTCCTTTACACTATTGTTGTCCTGCTCATCATGAATATGCTACTAATTTTTTTTTCTCTTTTTTCTTCCTATATCCCCTTCACTCCCTCTTTTTATTCATTGTCATGTTGAGTGTTCTCTTGCCATTATGGGTGATTTGTTGTCGTTTTCCCAAAAAAAATGTGTATGATTCCTCTCCTTCATGTGGATCGTATGCTATTCAGGCTATCAACATGTTGGTGTATTCTATAAGCAAATTTCTCCTCTCTATCGTTGACTTGCACTCCTTCCTTTTTCTAGTTTCCCATGTAGCCTCTGCGCCATTAAATTTCATTTTTCCTTCTTGTATTGTTCACTTTTCCAACCAAAATATGGGCTTGTGTCCTTTTTTGCACTCCATAAATTCTAAACAACATATTATTAAAACACATCAAGCACCAGTATATAATGATTATCCCCAAATCTGTCCAGTTTTCATGCAGCGACTAAACTAAGCACCCCAAGTAAGTCACCACTCTTAGTCCATGGAATCAAAAAAAAATGATCGGAATTGTGACAAACCCCTCCCCCTTGTGGGAACATTGTACTCGGTTTTATTTTTCCATATACCACATAGAAAACATATTTAAAAACAAACATATTGTTTCATGGAGATTTATATTTATAGCTCTATACAATATTTACAATTTTTACATGCACTTTCTTCAACTAGCAAACAAAAGGATATGGTAATCATTGATTTAGAATTCAACCATCTTCTAATAGCCCTCTCTGCAATATTTGGATGCTTTGTATGTGTTCTATCAATATTGTATTTTTTTCCTTCTCCTTGGAGTGCCACCTGCCTCCAATTTCTAGCGTTGTTATGCTTGTGTTCCCTGCTCTGTCAATGAATAGCTACCAACTCATTTTTTTTTTTTGGTACAATCTCAATGTGCTTTCAATTCCAACCAATGTTGCTAATGAACAAATTTTTTTACTCCCCATCCTTCCCTTCTCTGCTTCCCAGTACCTTAGGAAATTTGGTCACCTACTTTCATGTAGTCACTCACCTTCCAATTTCAAGCATCCCCTTCTCTACTTCCCAGTCCCTATGGAAATCCATTCTTTGGAAAGGTTTCCTTTAATTGGAAGGGTCCCAAAACCAAGGCATACCCCTGCCTTAAAACTATAATACCAGTCATAGCACTTTTTATGGAAATCAATTAACAGTATTGGTACTAGTGTCCCCCAATGACCCTGTCCATAAAGTCTTTCACCAACATGTTGTTGCATGCCTTCCATTCCTTTGTTGTTGTTTTTATCAACCTTGCAGCCAACTCCAACCACCCAAACCGATAATCTTCCATACTTTCCTACATAAATTTCCATTAGATTCACCATAATAATTTGTATTAAATTCAAATTATACCTCATTGGAAACTCATCAATGAGGTGACATTTTCCATTCTATTTTGGTTCATGTCACAACAAGCAAGTTAGTTCTTTGATAAAATCACCATGTATAAAAATATTTCATCTGGTTTTTTCAATACCAAGCTATTATAAATCATAACATGGAATTAGATTCATAATGTAGAAATTAAAAACTAAATGAAATGTTGACATTTATCTTGATTTGCTTCCAGCTGCTTGTTTTACCCTCGCTAGACCAGTTGTCAAACCCGATGAGCATCCAATGGCATTTTATCTTTCTGTACACACACTAGTTCAGTTTCCAAACCTGGTAAGCACCCAATGCCTTATCTTTCTTTTATCTTGTACACACACTAGATCAGTTGCCAAACCAGAAAGCACCTAGTGCCTTCTCTTTTCTTCAATATGCAGGATCATTTTCCCAAAGAAACAAGGAAATCTAGAGGGTTATACCTCCACCTAGTGAAAAACACACACACACACACACACACAAGCCTATTCACTACCCCATGAATATGGGAATTACCAAACCAAGTAGTCACTACCACCCATGTAGTCTCATGTTGAAAGAATGTTATCATTCAGAATCTAAAGGCTACCTCGCCTCCACTCAACCCATTACACGACACAAGGGCCCAAATATTCCCATACCTACCCACCCCAAACATGTTTCACAATATATCATAACATGAGATATCATAGGTACACATAACATGATACATGAACATATGGTGTAGTACCAAGTATACACAACATATGGACATATACACATGACAACACATTGCAACATGGAATCCAAAGACCACGTCATCTCTATGATGTGAACCAAGCCATACCGCCTCTTCCATTTTTTTTTGTCAATATATGTTATCCAAAGTGGTCAACTTTCCATTCAAATGGCCCTTATCAAGAAAAAAAGGTAATTTTATATTTACATGCAACAACATAATAATGTAGCCAACTTATATATATAAACACTTATTCAATGAGGCAATAATAAAAACAACATCGCAAATAAATAAAATTCATAATCACAATCATAGAAGAGTTGTAATCAAAGCAGCATAGCCCTACATGATTCAACAATCATTAAACAATTGGTCACAATCTCAAGGCTTTAAAAGCACATCATAATAAAATTAACAACTAGTCCAATATTTACTCCATGTCATGAGTCCAATACTCATGGTATTGTCAATTGTCAACCATGCATAAACATACACAAAAAAATCAGTTTCCCTTCCTCTCCAACTTGAGATGACAGTCTCATTTTATGTTATCTTTCCCACAAGACCAACACCAAAGAGGTTTTCTTTCCTTCTCAGTCTCTCAGGGTATTTTCCTACCATTACCACATCTCTTCTCAGAGGGTTGAACCTAGCATGTAAATTCTTGTAGATGTTCTTATAGTTCCTGGCTCCAATCTACTAGTTCTTGTTATTTCCTGTCAAGTTTATTTATCTTTTCCTTGCACATCCTAAGCTCAGTTTCCAATTTCCTAAGTCGAGCCTTCAAATCTTCTATTCCTCCCATGGGTTGTCACACTAGTTGTTGTCTAGTCAAGTGGATTTGACATGTTACCATGCTATATATATATATATAGATATAGATTTGCAAACCATAGTAAGATGTTGTTTACAGATTTCAAACTCATGCCCACAGCTAGTCATAACTATCCTCCTACATTACAATGTTAAAAGTTAATCTATGATATATTCTAATAACATAATCAATGTCAGACTCTCTTTCGAGACCACATTTAGGTTAGCTGTTAGAACATTTTTTTAAAATTTTGGCTTTGTTACTACGTCCAACAGTCATGGTACCTGCAAGCTCAAAAGTTAGAACAATGTCATAATACTTTAAACAATATTCACTTCCTCTTGTAATAAATCAACACACAATCCTTGGTCATAGTGTTGGTTAAACATGCCCAGTCCTGCCACATGGGTGGAGCTTCATGGAGATAAAATAAAACAACTAAAAAATTGCCAAATGATGTAAGGCTAAACCTATTTATATCTACAATGGCTCACTACATGACCATCCTATCGCCTTGGCAAATTCAATTATTCCAAAACTATAACTTAGCCATACTCTAATGTTATAGGATTACACTAAGATAACCAAATTCAAGTTTTAGTAAACAACATTAATAACCTTTATATTTTTAGGTAATGCGTTCATATGCCTCCTCATTTGAAGTCGGCCACAACAAGGCATTTCATAAAATTAATTGTTATATGCAATTGTATCAGCCATATCTTCAATCATGTCCTCATCATCTAAGTTGTATGCTTTAGTGGGGAAATCTTCATCATGTGGAATGTTCCCTAAATCTTGATAAGTCAAGATAAACTCTAATATCAGAGTTTCATAATTTATGCCACATTCTTAAATTGCCTCATCCCCTATACTAAAAGAATACTCCATACGGGAAAAATAAGTAATGCTTGAAGAGGAGGATAAGACACAAGGAACTTCCTTATAATTCAAGATAAACTTTAATATTGCAGTCTTATTTTCTAGAAAAACTACAATTCGTTGACCTACAAGGTCTAGACAAGACCTCTACTTTTGAACCTATCACATTCAAATATGGAACATGAATTCTCTATCTCCTATTGAGGTCAAAATTGTTATAAACTTCACCCAACCATTTCACATTTTAAACCTCATTCCTTAAACAAGGGAGACATTAACTCCAAAGAACAAGCATCAATAAAAAAAATCATAACATCAACCTATGAAAAAAATTAACCTCCATTGAGGTTCTTGGTCTCTTACAACACATATACCTATCATTCACTGAGTCAAGCAATGCTATGAAAAATGCACATCCCCCGAGGATTTTTCTCCAAATCCCTTATGTCACATAATCATTCTCATGCATAATCACCTCATGTATGCAAGGTCACATCACTCAATCAATAGTGATAATATGCTACAAATACCCATGCTCACCACCTTGCAGGAAGTTATTCAACCTAAATAAAATAATAAATCTCCACGCTCGAAAATAATAAATCTCCACGGTCATAACCACTGGTTGTCTAGACCTTCAAGATACAAGCTAGTAAGCACATGAATTCCCAAGGAATTATAAAGAAAACATGCCAAATATCATTGCAATTAGTGTTCCATTCATACCAAGTCATAAGTAGGATATCATCATACTCACATCCAACTATCTCACTCAAAGTTGGGCTCCACCCTAGATTTAGGGATTCATGCATTAGTACCATGCCACATAATTAAATCATGAAATCAATCAATTCAGAGTGGCTTTTAACATCTAAACCTTTGTTTTGTTAATTTTTTGAAAATTTAGCATGAAACCCCCTTTGCAGGAACCTTGCCATTGTTTTCCCATGATAGAGCCCATCTAGTCTAAGTGTTGAACTTGGATGCACTATTACCACCTATAAACACTCCACCTTACCAATGGTGAAGTGTTCACTTACAAACCCAACTTCCTTGGTACAATTAGGGAAATGGGGTAATAAAAAAAATGACTTTTCCTATCCTTCCTAAAACTAGATTTGGATATCATTATCTTACTTGTCTCAATGAGACATTTCCAATGATATATATTTTTTTCCAATTTGGACTCCAAGATTTTAGCTTGTGCTTCCTCAAATTTTCATTCAATTAAAGTTGACATACTTATCTTTCACCACACAATTCCATCTCATCGTTCAAACCTCTCATCTCACGGGCTATAGGAATTTACCCCATCTCGCCCACCGCCCACCGCCCCCCCCCCCACTAACATCATGGGGGGTGGGGTCATGTTATTATTTATGGTCGTTGATCTATTGGTTAGATCTCCAATGTCTATGGCACCAAGGCCTTCACCCTCATCTTTGGTTGTTCGATTGTACGGGCATGCCCTCCACTCTTGACCATGACATGCGGTTACATGGTTTCACGACTTTCTTCTCGGGGCTAAAGCCCTTGCATCTCCCCATATTGTTACAGCCAATTGTATTTTGAAACATCAGTTATAACACACACACACACATATCAAATTACAATATTTGGAACGAAACATACATTCCGACCGGGTTACGAGGACCTCATGAGTTGGCCCTCATCTATGATCCTTAATCGACACTAACCTTTGGCCTTCGGCATCATGTTGTGGTACTCCTTATTGTATAATAGTTTATTATATACATATATAAATATATGTATATGTTTGTGTTTCATGCAATATGTTTCCATATGTGCAATGTTTCACCTGTGCGTTGTTAAGCCCCTCAACATAGGCCCACAACAACTACAACATCACAAGGCCATTCCAAGTGTGATATTTTACCCTCCATCTTTGGCAGAAAAGGCTCATCCATACATGCAACCCTTATTGAAATTAGCAATACGCTTGCACACACACACACACGCACACACATCCTGAAGGTGGCATGTAATCTCCATTTGCATTCCAATAACTGGATTAAAACATTCTTCCATTCTTATATGCACTATAGAGAGGTTTATACACCTAGTGAGGACAACAATACTATTGAACATCTTGCACTGTAAGTGTAACACAGGGCTTCCTATACTAGCCAGTGAGGATTGAGCCACTAATGTCAAGCTCATTAGTCAAGTTCAAAGGTCAATTAGATTACCATATATATATATAAATATAAATTATAAATATAATCATGCCCATTTCTTTATTACACCACAACAATAAAGGATATTAAATTAACTAGTGCATACAACAAATCAAAGAAAATTCATATATATGTATCTCTGCCATAAAAAGGATCAGTAATCAATCACAGTTCAAATTCTCATGTGTGGAAAAAACAAATGTACCTAAGAGGAATTTAAGGTTGTCCAATAGAATAATATATATATATAATAAACAACCCTCATGAGTTTATTATGATATTCATGTCCCATTGAAATTAATGTCTACCCATAACAACCAATTATGTAACAACCAACTTTTAGGTTTGTTGGTTCTCGAATCATCCTGGTAACTAAGAACAACCTGAGAAAACATTCACTGTGGATCTAAGATCCTACCGCTTTAGGTGACAAGGGTTGACCTCCCTTTCACAACAAAGGTTATTCCCAGGAGAGAGAGGAGCCAAATAAAATGAGAGTTGTCTTTATTGTAATTTTTTGGACTCTCTGTATCTCGGGAAAAATTTGAGGTGAAATCTTAATTTGTGTTATTTACACTGAGTTTTTTTACTGTATATATAGATTCAGTACCCTGAAAAGCTTTTAAGACACTTCGATTGTGCAAAGATTACCCATCAAACTTGTGATTTCAATAAATTCTTACCAAATTTTCGAAAATTAAACCAAAAAACCCATTAAAAAAACTTCAAAATTCGAATAAAACTAAAACCAAAATGATCTAGCGTCTAAAGACAATTCCAACAAAACGAAACCCGAAACGGTTGTTATGATCTTCGGGTGTAGAGTTGATGGTTAGTTAAATTTTGTCGTTAGGCCCGAAAACCTTTAATTCAAGCCTTAAACTTTGCATGGAAAGTAAAGTATTAGTTTGGGGTCATGTGGAAAATATATGTTATAAAATTCATATGGTAGGTAGGTGAGCTTTATTATGCAAAAGGTAAAGGTGGGATTCATTTAATATTTGTATTTACTTTAACATAATTTTTTATATATTATTCTTTGTTTTGTACTCATTTTAATTTAATATATTTTAATTCCGGTTTGATTTAAATATTTTCATTAAAAATTAATTGTTATTTTTATTTAATTATTATTAAATTATTTTTATTATTGAAATCTTAATTTTTAATATAATTTATAATTATATGATAATCATGTAATTATATTTGCTATATTTTTTTTTTAATTTTGATTTATGATTAGAGTTTTATTTATTTAATAATATATAATAATAATATATTTGAAACTTTCCATGCTATTCAATGTTTTTTTGTCTAAGTTTTTTCTTTTTTGTTTTCTATGTATTTTCTTTTTTCTTCTACACTATTGTTGTTTTGCTCATCGTGAATATGTTGCCCAAATTTTTCTTTTTCTTTTGCTTCAGCTTATATTCCATGTGCTCTCTCTTGCCTTCCTTTGTCTCATTAATTGTTCTATTGTTGTTTTGGGCATGTTGGTGTCTTTTGACCAAAAAAATGTGTGTGATTCCTCTCCATGTGGATTGTACACACTTCAGGTTCTTAACATGCTGGTGTATTCTACAAGTGAATGTCTCCTATCTGTCTGCTACCTTTTCTTTTTCCCCAATCAACTTGCTCTCCTGTTATTGACTTCCACTTTTTCCAGCTACGCATGCAACCTCTACCCCATTCAATTTATTTTTTCCTTCTTATCTTATTCACTTGTCCAAGCAAAATATGGGTTTGTGTCCTTTTTTGCAATCCATAAATTCTAAATTATTAAAACACATCAACCACTAGCCTTCAATGGTTGTCCCCAAATCTATCTAGTTTTCCTACAGCAAGTAAACTAAGCATCCTAAGCAAGTCACCATTCTCATTATCTGGAATCTGTGTCCCTTGATTGAGTCCCAATTTTTTTCAAATATTTACATAATGTATTACATGAATTTCATCATTGGAAAATAAAAAAATGATCGAGGTTATCACACTTGCCCCCAATTAATTATGTACATCACCTCCACTAATGAATATGTTAAAAAAATGTGGGTAGAGGTGTTCTACCTAAATTTATATAGAAGGTAAAATGCTAATCTCTTACCATGAGGGTAATTGAAATTTATTTAGGAATGATTTCACCAATGTGACATAGTCATGATACAATGCACAATCGAGTTCAATATACCATTTTATAGCATCACTAATTAGGGTACATTAGAAGAGATGCAAACAAATGTTATCATCCATTAGAGAGTTAGATGAAAAACAAAAATGGTGAGTGTTGATGTGTGTTGTAGGGTTGTCTCCTAGTAAAAGGATTATTTCTCCCTAGGGGATTTCCCCCAAAGACATGACTACCAATGGGACCATATTTGGCTCTAGAATTAGATCTCCTTGAAGCAAAAGCACCTCCATATGCAGGAACATTACTATGGAATATGGTACTAGTGGGGAAATTTCCCCAAGATGATTGGGCACACTTCAAGACTTTTGAGCCTCCAAGGAATCACATTCCTCTTAATGAAATGTTTCCACAAGGATTATTAAACCCACTAAAAACACTATTGCCCTTGACATGGCTAGTAACAAGCATTGAACCCCCTATAGACCTACTATACATGATTGTCCCAAGCTTAGGAAAGGTAGATTAACTATAGGTATAGTGGAGCTAGGTGAAAACCACCCAACTCTAGGTTGTGAGATTTTTCTTTGACCCACACTAAATATAAATCAAGCAGGGGGTTGGGACATTAAAAAAACAGATAGATTAACAGGAGTTGTAAGCACAATTAGTGATATTCCCTAATGAGAGAATATAGAAGGTGTTAATGTGGATAGAGTGGGTCCTATCATGCTAATTGATGCTAAAGGATATCATAGCATAAATTCCCAAGACACTGGGTGAAGAGGATGCTATCTCCCCCATTGTTGAGGTTATGTTCTTACTATCATCTGATGAGAAAACAATGAAAAGGATTTTGAAATTTATCACCCACCCTAATCGCTATAGTGTCAAGAGCATCAATCAAAGGAGAGATTGAATTGATTGGTGGACTTTCATCTACCACTTTAAGGATAAATTGTTCCTCCCCTCTGAGCCAAATACAATCCTCTTAGGCTCTTATAATTCTAATTCCTTGTCTACATGACTAATCCTACATCTTTGTAATGGTGAGACCTCTTCTTCTAGAGGAAGGTTATAAATTCTTCAAGAATGATCAATATTGTTTTCAACCATGGTGAACATATGTGTTTATCAATGAAACATGGCACTGGTATCGCCAACTATACTAGGACCAAAGAGCACACTCCTATAAAAACAAAAACAATGGATATAAAGTCCTAGAGACCAATATGAGATGATGAGGGTCTGTGTCCAACCAATGAAGGAAACATAAATAGTTACACTAAACCCCCCCATCCAATGATGAAATGCATGTATAAAATGTATTTCAAAGAGTATAAAAAATTGTCAGTTCGCGAACACTGGATAGTGATCTTTGTCGTGCCCCTGGCCTTTGCATTTTATGTACCATACTTCCTCGTGTGCCTCCGGCTGAGGTGCCCTGTCTTGTTCCAAACTCTGCATTTACAGACACAGATTCCACAGTTGAGCGTGGATTTGTTGGACTCCCAACCTAGGATCTTGTACAGGGGTCTCATGTAATCTCATTGCCATTTCCAATGCTTCAGCCTGGGTGGAAAGTTTTTGCTGTGACAGTGTCGTCCTCAAGTGTGGTGTCAAAGATACTACAAACCATGTGTGATGTTGTCCATCTGTCAATGTCATATTGGCTTCATGAATGATACTCTTCAGCCTTTGATTTAGATCCCATGGGGTCTCCCCCGGGAGCATCATGATCTCTTTAAACCCGATGATTGATTCCCCACTCCTATGAATACCGGTAGTTTGATTGCACTCGCCATACTGAACTATGGTGGTGGCGGAGGTGGAGTGGGTGGAGATGGAGGTGAGGGGGGTGAAGTGAGTGGCAGTGTGGGTGGAGGTGGCAAACACGGAATTCGTTGTCTTATCAAATTGACCACGCTTCTCAGAGAAACCTTCGCGAGCTCTTCCTCGCTCTCCTGCAAGGGTGAAATTAAGGGACTAGTTTCTAACTCTTCGCTACTTCCGCTTCTGTAGATCTTCCCACTTTGCGTAGTCCCAAACATTAATTTATTCACATAACCTGCTTTTCACACAATAGCATCTTAATCCAAGTGTTCAAAGATTTAATATACTTATCTCGCGGTCCTTTGAGAAAACATCGCTCTGCTTCACTATAGTTAACGGTCGTGTCTACCGCAAACTTAGTGATAAATCCTCCTATTATCCGGTCAAGCCAATGGTCCACAGCTCGTGTCATCTTATCTTCTAACACTTCTAGTCTGTGCACTAATTTTGGAGTCCACACTATTGGTTTGTCGAGCCTACACCTTCCCTGACTGTCTGCTAACTTCACGATCCACTCATACAGCTTAGAAGGAAAGGATGTAAAGAAAATCTCGTGGATTTCTGTATACAAGTAGCGTTCCAACCATTGTTCCTTAGATACTCACAAAGTCTTGTTTTCCTACGTCGCGACTCGTGAATCTTCTTTTCCAGCCACTCTTCAATTTCTTTCTTTGTTGGGTTCCAGTGGCATGACATCAAACATCCCTTATGTAGATCTCGGTCCCGGCAATAGAACCATTTGTTGGCTTGTATGGGCCTGACCCAGGTTCAGATATGATTTATCCAAAGAGAATCCCAATACCACTGGCCCTTTTGGCAACAATCCGTGGAGCACGGACTGAGGTATCACCCGAAGTAGTATGGGAGGGTGCTAGAAGCAGGTTTCCGCACCCTGGGGATGTCCGACGGGCTTCTGGAGGTCCACGGTTTGACCCTGCGCACATATCGCTACACGCACTTGTTATTCCTTCACAGCCTATGATGTTGCTTCTGCGTAGCTCTACTCAAGGCGCAACCCGTATAATACCCAAGTTCCTTGCTATTTAATATATTATTACCCGATTACTTAACTTGTGTGTGTAAGATTAAGAATTATTACAGCATATTCAGCAATCATATCAGTGTACGCGATAAAGAAACCAATATAAATGTAAAGAAGACAATGCATAGAAAATACACAGAAATAGGAATCAATTTCTCTTTATTCTTCTTCGATCCAAATTACAGACTCGACACTGCCCTACGCACTCAACTGCAGGGGTCCGCGCACTCATCTGCGGACTCTACTAGGCCTCTGCGCACTCAGCTGCAGAGCCTCTTCCTACCACTACGATGCAATACACTTGGAAACTTTTTCTATGCTTGAACCATTCCTATTCTTCTCTCTAATTTTTTATCTTTACACTTAGAGCCTCGCTCTATTTATACACTGTCATGGTCCACGAACCATGGATAAGCCGACATGAACTTTACATTACATTACAATATTTTAGGGCAGACAGCCCTATGACTCATCCTATCCTTCGCGCTCCGCGCCCACAATTCGCGGAGTCTTACAAAATCTTTGATCAAAACTTGGGCTTTGAGCCCCAAAACATGTTATGGGGGGATTCCATGCCCAACAAGGAGCGAGGATCGGCTCCAATGTCCCACTACTAGGGCTAGTGGTGTATGATGTACATATGTATCTTGGAATGTTTGCTTAATACATAAGCTTGTTCAGGCCAGCACGTTTTCATGCATGTCTTGTGGATGTTTGTAAGATTATTTTTTCGACATTTGTAACTCATCTTTGTTTCACATGTACTAATATAATTGAACTATTTAAATTGTTTTAGTACATACCTTGTTGGGAACGTGTTGCAATGGTTATCACTGTTATCTCATCCTGGTGCACTACTCTGCAGGATACTAGGCAAACCTTCCATAATTATTGTGGACTACTCTGCTGGATGGTGGACAGGTCTTCCCTTGTACTTTGGTTTTAAAGACTACCACATCCGTTGTGAACTATTCCACTAGATGTTGGATAGACCTTCCTGGTTCGCATGTGTCGCTTCCTGGATGGTACTATTACCTCTCATTTAGAGGCTCACTTTTCTCCCCCCTTTTGCAGTAAGAGAACCTTGACACAGTTACGTTATGCACTCACTAGGAACACTTACCTTATTGTTTGAAGATACCATTGTAACACTCTCATGTGCTAACAGCTAGAGCCAAGGCAGATCTCTAAGTATATGGCAACCAGGCCTTTATACCGGATGGGACTCCTACACCAAACAGTGTGAGGTCTAGTTGGGACTTCATATCAGGGATATCCCCTTATTTAATGAATTTCAGCACCATCAACACTACGAAACAAATAAACACTTCTATAAAAATATGTGTTAAGACAAAAAAATAAAAATAACTACATTACAAATGGGAACGATGTGCATCTAACCTTTTGCAATTATCCATTGATGTCACATCAATCCTACAAAATGTTCCTTGGAGCTATATAAAAAATATTCTTCTGTATTTTGAAAATATATATGATATTTTCTCAACAATATCATTACTCATGCCATTATATATATATATATAAACATTGTGTAATATATGAGTGTCAATTTATGTTCTTTAGCATATCTTCAGTGCTTTGGATCCAAACCTGTGTAAATTCTCATTTAATTGCATAAAGATTATTTAACACATTTGTACACTGAAAAACAGATTGAACCCTCAAAATTCACAAATGTGAAAAATAAAGAAAGAAAACCTTTGCATAGGAAAATAGTAACACGATTCGAACTGATCCGGAAATTTTCGTGAACACTTTAAAACAAATATCTCCATCTATAGGATCTTTTACTAACACTTATATTTACATTTGAAACATGAGCAATGCATATTCTAAACAATACTTCACCAATCCATCAACCATAATAAAGAAGCAAATAAGAAGAAATCATAACACACGATATGATAACGAAGTTCGTCCAGTGTAGAATATGTCTTTGGGCCCTGGGTCAAGAGTGAGGAGGTCACATCATCAGTCTCTACAAGAAGAATGATGAGAACATGGAAAATCCTTTATCAACATAGGGATGAAACTCTTATCTCGAGTGGCATGTATGTCCAAATAAACTTTCTCCTACAATAACTCTCACTCTTAAGGCATTCTCCCTTAATGCAACAAAGGAATGACCTCTCACAAAAGTGGTATAAAATAGTCCTCTCACACAAGGTAGCATAAAAAAATCGACCTCTCACATATAGCGACACAAAATGCATCAATATACCTCCGAACCTGAACATAGAGCAACTCCTTTTCTATTGAAGATGGTGGTTCTGACTCGTTATGGGTTCAGTTACCCTATCAACTAAGATTATCCTAAAACTAATCTAATACTAATATAACGTAAACTAAGAGTTAGTCTATTTACACCTATAATACATCATGATACATTTCCTTTATATTGATCTTTAAAGATGTAAGTTAAAGGAATAGATAAACAAAAAGGTTTCATCAATTTTAAGGTTGACCAAACCGTAATTAAATGATTTGTTTCACTCTCCAAGAGAGCACTTGATGCAAACTAATATGTAGATGCAAAACTAATCTAAAACATGAAAAACCTATCTCGAACTGAGATGGGATAGCCCTCTCCTAATCCGAGAGGAAGTTAACTAAAACAAGAGGAAAGAACTGACATAATTCATTATATGATTTTGTATCAATTAAAGGAAGTAGTTCACATTAACTAATACAAGTGAAAGAAAAACAAGCATGCAAATGAATGATAAATAGTTATCAGTCACCACAGGAATACTTCAATGAATTAAGATTGATTTTGATGTCATTCTACCCTGCAAAGATAGCTTTAACAAAGCTTCAACAACAGAATGTCAATGACACAGCAGTAGTGCATAATATCAAATAAGCATAACACTATCCAGAATAAATATTAGAATCAATAATGAAACTGTAACAGTGAGACGATAATCTTACATTCCGGTAAAAGTACACAAGAATGAGAATCAATTAAAAGCGTGCCAAAGTTTTATTACCGTAGTTCCGAGAGTAGCTCTAACTCTTAATGAAAGTACTTACAATAGTGAAAAGTCCCTTTATAAAAGAGCCATAACTTCTCTACATTCTCTATAATAAAATTCTTTGCACTCTACAATAGTTCGAAAGCACAAATTGTGTTATTACGGAGCACCCTGTGTGTGATCGCAACCTCCTCTCATGTCATTGAAGAGACAAGTATTTATACAGAGTTAAAAATATAACAGATCCCTTTGATTTCTCAGTCAATGAGAAATAAAAGAAAATGAATCTGGAGTTTTTTGGCTTTTGTTTGACCACAGGCGGAATTTGGAATTTGTTGCAACAAAATGTTGTCTTTAGCCAAAGGGTTGACTTGTTTTTTAGTCTTTGTTACAACAATTTCTCAGTTTAGAACTGCATTGTATGACATGGAAAAGAGTGATTGGAAACCTTAGATTGAACTATTACTTCATCCTTATCGCCCTGAGTTCATCCTTGTTTCAGTCAAACAAAGCTTATTTAGTTTTATTATTAAACTTAACTGAAAAACAAATTGAAAACTAAACACATAGACTTCCTGTAAAACCAATGAAAACAGACTTTTCAATTATTATAGCAGCAGCCCCATATGGAAGTGACAAGTGGTAGACTTGGAGTAGTATCGGAGATGAGCTTGAGACAACACAAAACACTTTCGACATGGGTAGCTTCGATATGGAGTGGATGTGAAACCGTATTCAACTCTTTTTTTATAACTATATCGAACCTGTAACCAAATCGGCAATCGGTGATTTTAAGATATGTAACATTTTAATAGTTCCAATATGGGCGAATGTAATATTCCAATTAGAACAACGTTAATACGCCTATCGGGTCCGCATATTGGATATGGGAGTAAATCAGAGGTCGATGGAGTGATATGTTGGAATATCGTAATATCGGCGATTGAAGGAAATCGGAGGTTGGAGCGAGAGATGTATCGCAAGTTGGAAGTCAGAGGGGAATATCGACAAATGCGAAAAATTAGAGGGGTCGAAGATTAGAGGATATTGGAAGATCAGAGCGAAAAGGGACATCGTAAATCGGTTGATGGGAAATATTGGAGGGATTGGTGATCATAGGATATTGGAAGATTGAAGCGAAAGACATCGGAAATCGATAGATGGGAAATATTGAAGATCGGCAATTGGAGCTTTGGAGATCAGTGACATGAGAATTATTTTAAAAATGTCGATATGGAAATCTCTGATACATTACATGGTAGTCTTGTAGGGTCCAGATTTTGTTATTTTATTCGTAAAAGTGCATTTTTATCATTTTTTAGGCTTATACTTTAGAAAACTCAATCAAAGAAAGTTTAAGTCACAACTTTTTAAAATAGGACATGTTACACAATTTGAAATACCCCGATAAGTTTTACCGATATGGGATTTAAAACAACAACCACTTGTTTGTGAATATGCATGATGGACTTAAGCTCTAATATAAGGTTCTAATGTGTGTTTTATCCAATAAAATTGAGTGGAGAAGGATTATGTGATGTGTGAGTCTCCAATAAACTATAGCCTCTTTACCAAAAAATGCATTTTATGAGCTAAAAGCCACTATTTGGAAAAGATAGCCACTAATAAATAATAATGAAGATCTTGGTCTCGAGGCCTATGTTTTATTCAATAATCTAATATGTTTAGAAAAACTTATTTACAAAGTTTATAATCAAACTTAGGAAAACTATAAAAATAATGCAAATGTAAATAAAAGGCACATTAGACTTTAAATGAAGTAAACACACTGAAAGCCTATATGTAATGAAAAAAGGCTCCATGCCTATTAGGTCCCTATACTACTAGTTTAACCCCTTATTTTTATTAGTACAACCCCCTTATTATATCGGTGTTCCCATGTAGCCCCCATATTGTTATTATTGTGCCCCATAGAAGCCCGCTATTGTTATTATTGTGCCCTTACATTATTATTGTTATGTTGGCTTTGATTATATTATGTCCCCTTAGACTCCTATATATAGAAAGGAGGTCTTATCATTTGTATCATCCAAGAATTGTTCATTTGTGTAATTTAAAGGAGGTTTCCCCCTTGAAAAGGCTTGTTTCTAAGGCATTTATCTATATTTTCTATCTTTTGGTGAGGCTTTAATAACATTTGGTATCAGAGCTTTGGATTCTAGGGTTTAGTTGCTCCAAACAGGTCTTCGTGGCATTTTTGCTATAACGTTTTTTATGAGACGTTTCAGAAGATAAGAAAAAAAATCATTTGAGATGAAATCTTGCTGAACATTTGGTCTGACTTTCAGATCTTGTCACACTATATTTTTGGAGATATGATCTGAGGAAGTTAGGGTTTTTGCAAGCTCCAGAATTCCATCTCAAACAGGTCATTGTGGAATTTGCACTATAATTATTTTTCTACAAGTTTCAAACTCTAAAATTAAAACCCATTTGCGTCAAAAACTTGGTGAAGCTCAGGCCCGAATTTAAGATCTTGTTTATTATATTTTTGGAGATAAAGTCCAAGACATTTAGGGTTTTTGTAGGCTCTCGAATTACATCCCAAATAGGTGACCTTGGTAAAATCATCATAACTTTCACTTTGAGCATCAGATTGAAATTTCATAAGAAGTTACAGAAAGAGGATGAATTGTAGTTCTCTGTATATCGGTTTTGAGATCATAAGGTTGAAACAGTGACACATGGCACTTCGTACAAGTTCGCTCTACTGAACAAGTCTATAATCAGGTCATCGTGGGATATTTGACATAACTCTTCCTTGCAGAATTCAATCTTAATCAGACTTGTGGGGTTAGAAAGAGGACTTCGGGGGCTACTTTAGGACATAATTTTAGAACTTGGAGATATGAAATTACATATTTACAGTCGTTTCAAGATCAAGCTCCTAAAATCAAGAAAATTTGATATGAGGAAGTTTGATGGCAAGGATCCGTTAAATTGGATACTACAGATGGAGAAATATTTTGAACTACATTAGGTGTAACTGTTACAAAAGGTACATATTGCATCTTTATATTTAGAACCGAATCAATTTTTATGGTATCAAGGGATTTTTTCTCGTAAAGCACTTTCCATTTCATCAAATTTCACGGAAGAAATGATAGCAAATTATGGGGATACAAAGAGTAACACCACCTTTAGCCAATTGATAAATCTTGAACAAAAGGGTTCGAAGGCAGAGCACATTAAGGACTTCCAAAAATTGAATATAAGGGTAAATGATATTCCATAGAAGAAAATTATTGATGTCTTCATAGGGACTTTAAAGGATAACCTTCAACATGAGGTTCGTCTTTGGGAACCTGATTCATTAGAGAAGGCATTCAGGTTGGCAAGAAAAATTGAAAGTGAAATTATGGAAATAAGGAATCCCACCACTCACTACTATAATTATGGAAGTGTTTTTTCTCCTAGCCTTCCATAGCCTACAAGGTTTACACCACAACAATTGGAAGAAAAAAGAGAAAAATGGCTTTGTTACAATTGTGATAGCAAATACACTAAAGGTCATAATTGTGTTGAGAATAAATTATTTTACATAGATTATGAAGAGGAGGAAGAAAAGGATCAAGAAACATCAAAAGAAGAGGATATACACTAGGAACCAACCCTAGAGAAAGAAGAAATGAATCCAACCATATCTTGTAAAGCATTTGCAAGAATTACCACTCCTCAAACTCTCAAGATAGAAGGACATATCAAGAAGGAAAAGGTTCAAGAAGTGAAAGATCACATCGAGAAAGAAGAAATGAATCTGACCATATCTTGTAATGCATTGTCCAGAATTACCACTCCTCAAACTATCAAGGTAGAAGGAAATATCAAGAAGAAAAATGTTCAAGAAGTGAAAGATCACATCGAGCATCAAGAAATGAATCTGACCATATCTTGTAATGCATTGGAAGAAATTACCACTCCTCAAAATATAAAGATAGAAGGACATATCAAGAAGAAAAAGGTAATAGTGTTGATTGATTTAGGTAGTACCCATAATTTCATTTGTTGTAAAATAGCCAAGGAATTGAATTGCTTCCTATATCCAGCACCAGAGTGTCAAGTGATGGTTGCAAGTGGAGGAACCATAAATTTCTCTGGAAAGTGCCATAATATCAAGCTATAAATGGGAGAATATGTATTAAATAGCCCATTGCTTTCCATTCCAATGGTTGGTGCTGATGTTTTACTAGGAGTTCAATGGCTACAATCTTTGGGTACAATAGCTTTTAATTTTCAAGAACTTTTCTTGAAATTTTTTTGGGAAGGAAAGGAGGTTGAATTGAGGGGTATCGAAGGGAAACCGGGAAAGATAATCAACTCTAACAGCATGACAAAGCTTCTAAATAAGGAACAATGGGGTGTAATTGCACAATTATATTCACTAGAGGATCCCCCATCGAAGTCATCTATTTCTCCAGATCTCTAAAACATTTTGGACAAACATTCCAAGGTATTTGAGACTCCCAAAGGCCTCCCACCAATTCGTGATCATGATCATGATATTCATTTGATTCTAGGAAGTGTTCCTCCAAACATCAGGCCTTACAGATATCCATATGCCAAAAGGAGGGGGAACTCATTCAAAAGTCGCAGAAGGTCCCAGTTCAAATAGTATTGCGAGAACTTGACAAGGAAGGAAAAATCATATTGGAACCTGAAGCAGTCACAGAACTGAGAAATCGACAACTATGAAATAGATCAATTTCAGAGTATCTCATCAAATGGAAGAACTTACCCACTGAAGATTCCACATGGGAGGACGATAATTTTATACAAAAGCATCCAGAACTACTCAAGCGTTGAGGACAACAATTTTTTAAGGAAAGGGGCATGTTAGGTCCCTATACTACTAGTTTAACCCCTTATTGTTATTAGTACAACCCCCCTTATTATATTGGTGTGCCCATGTAGTCCCCATAATTTTATTGTTGTGCCCCATCAAAGCCCACTATTATTATTATTGTAGCCTTACATTATTATTGTTATGTCGGCTTTGATTATATTATGTCCCCTTCGACTCCTATATATAGAAAGGAGGTCTTGTCATTTGTATCATCCAAGGATTGTTCATTTGTGTAATGTAAAGGAGCTTGACCCCTCGAAAATGCTTCTTTCTAAGGCGTTTATCTATCTTTTCTATCTTTTGGTGAGCTAGTTTCATATCAATGCCTATTATGATAAAATAAAATGGGGGTGTTGTGTTTTCACGACAACAATGGCAACACGCTAGGGAGAAGCAATTATCTCTATCGTAAAGATATAGAATTATTTTAAAAATGAAGGAGTTAAAATTAGATAATTTGAAATGCTCAAATTCAAATACCATAACCATTTTGTCCCTATTATATGTTGTCACATAAATATATATACCATTATCATTCATGAACTTGTAAAAAAATTACCCCATGAATTCAATGTTTTAGTAAATTTATATGTACAACAATCATCATAGTTGGACATCAGTTTTCAAGTAAACGGGATAATCAAGAAAACATAGTATTAATTTAACTTCCATACCATAGGCATGGCCACTACTGACAGCAAACGTTTATTGCCTTAATAGGGATACCTTTTAACCCTTTTAAGTACCAGTGTCCCATCTATTAGGAATAAATGCATAGTTGCAAAATATTATCTTAAACTTATATGAATGCCAACTGAAGATCATTGTCATGGCTTGTTAACCAACTAATAACAATGCCATTCATGAGATCTAACATGGCGAATAAGCCAACTAGTGATGAGACCTCTTGTATTTCAACCTTACGATTAAAAGCCATTACCTTGGCTTGGTGACCAATAATGGTAATGTCACAACGGTAGAACTTATGATCATGGTAGGTCGGCTCATGATGAGATCTCCTATCCTTCAATTGACCATTTTTGTTTTTATGTTTGTTACATATCCATTTGGGCACATCACTCCCATCATCCAAATCAGTGTTTTAGTGCTCATCAAACCCTAAGTTTAGTTGCTACATGCCCTAAACAAGTCACCCTTTTGAATGCCTCCTTCCCAGATAGTTTCATGACTTGAAGACATCCAGAAATGACCTCTAAAGGGACCAGTGCAGGTAGGCCCATGTAAGGGTGCACTGCAGAGTAGTTGAGTCCATGTCAGGGTGCTCTAGAGAGCACTTAGGCCCTCTTTCACCTGCAATAGGCGAGATCGAGCGAAATTCACATAGGGTTTGGGGAATATTCTTATCTCTTGGAGTCATCTAGAAGTCTCCCTCACTTATCAACGCCTATGAGATCGAAAATGGATGAGGAATGAGTTAAGATGCATCTTATCCTCTCATCCCTTCCTCCATGGAACTAATTCTAAGTATGGAAGGCCATTCAATACCCCCATTTATGACATAACCTCCTTCATCCTCCTATAAATTGACCACTAATCTAAGTGATCAGGGGCTGGACTATGTTGAATTGTAAGAGGATGATGTTGTTATGAGAATTGGCTTTGAGACAAGTATTGTTATGCTACAAGTTTTTCACGCTTTTGATGTGATGTGGATGGGATCCAAGGTCGAGGAGTGACTTCGAATCAGACATGATGGTTGTAATTCCTTATTTTATTCAATAAAGTATTTGAACCTTTTTCCCATATGTTTTTATTGATATATGATGCTTATATGTTTGAATGTATCTGATTCCATTTACTCATATTCAATCGATCTTTTGCTTTGATCGGTTATTTGTCTTTTGTTGATGTTTACATGTATCGATAGGGAGACAAGAGGAAAGCAGAACTATAAGTAGGTCTTATCGTCTTCTTTGTCTTATCTATTACTTATAGGAAAAGGCTAAAGTGCTTTAAACTGTTGTTCTAGATATGGCTACTTATCTAGGGAATTAGTATTTATCCATAGATACCAAATTCTCCAAAACAATGTTTAACTATGGTTATTGTTAACCTCATAGAGATTACTTAATAGATGGGGTAGCATACTACTCCTTAAAAGTAAGGGATGGCGTAAAAATATTTAAGCTAACTACTATTCACTTGACTAAAATTGTTCACCAAAAGAACTCATGACCTTAAGAAATTGTTGTTATATATGTTTTACTTTATTTAAAGATAGGGGTTTAAAGATAGTTCATTAACAAATAAAGGAAATATTTAAACTCAAAGAACAAAAACAAGGAACTCTACTTTTAAGAAAGTTCAAAAATGAACATAAACGAAATCATCTTCATTGAAATGATCCTTAGAGATTAGGTTATGTTAATATAAATTAGAGCATAAAAATGACTTGCTCAATGACTATCCAAAGCTGAAAGAGAAAACATTACTCCATTTTATTGTGAAATGGAATGATAAGACAATCCAGCGAAGCCTAAAAGTCTTATCAAACCATAAAGAAAACAATCAAGAGAATGAACCTTGAGATACATCTTACAAGATAATATAGAGGATTAACATAAAAATGCAATTGAAATGATGATTATGTTGAATACATCTTGTATGATGATTTGTAAATAAAATTATTTTGTTTTTAAGCATAGTTAATGATTTAGACTTATTGTTGTATGCTTTTACATGTGTTTTTTACTTTTGGAAATCTTGCTTAAAAATAGTTTGTGAGTCTTTATAGATTAAGTTTTAAGAATAAGACTGACAATCAATTTAAAATGTGCCAAAAATTAGAAAAGAGAAAACTCCCTAATGTCATATGATGATTGTTCTTCTGAAATGTTTGTTGCCAGCAATGTTGAATCTACAAATCAAATGCATGGGAACCTGCAAGAAGTAAAACAAAAATAAGAAAGAAATAATGATTAAAAGAGAAGAAAAATTGAAATTAAAACTCAAACCAGATGAGGATGAACATTTAAATGTGTACCTGGAAGAATTTGATCATAGTTTTACCTAATGAATCTTCATCTTCTCCCATGTATTAATCAAAGCTCAAAACCATATTCTTATTCGATTTAAACTAATTTCTAAACTAAACCTAATCTTAATCTAAAAAGAAAACTAAGACTAAGTGAAATCATACATCCAACGAAGCCATTCAAGAATTTTATTTTTTGCGTGAATATGTACATTAAACGTTAGTAACAAAAGTATAAATCTAATTAAACCAAAATAAATAAAACTAAAAACATTATGTACAACTATTGTTAATGTATGTACAAGAAGTAAATTATTTACAATAACCCTTTCTTGTAGACCTTTATTCAACCAGATCTTGATGGGATCATAAAAATATGGATGAATATTGGTTAGAGATTGGAAGTGATCTGAAGAAGAGGATAGCATGTTAGATTGTGAAAATATTATTTTAAATGCAATGACCTGCATCAAATTGTCATTTTTGTGTACATATGATGAAAGGTCATCACTCGTGTTAGATAGTTGATCATGTTGTAAAGGTACACACTCAAGTACAATTTTTTGTTAGCAATGTCTATGAGAAGAAAAATAAAATTGATATGAGTTGAACATCAAACAAAATTGGAAGAGTAATGGCTCTTGATGTTTAGAAATTAAGCTATAAATTGCAATTTTATCCCTTTCTATTAATGTACCTTGTATGTGTGCAATGCTGAACAATTTAACATACCAGCAAAGAATATCAAAGGATTGAAAAATAAAAGAAGAAGAAAATTCTAACCAATTACTACTTATACTATAATCACCATTCTTGTTATACCACAATTGGGATAGGTTTGAAATGATTTCTTTTTTACAAGATGTTGGCTTCAGGGTTTTAGACCTAGGTTCAGAGTTAGTTGTGCTAACCAACAGAACCCTATACTAACGGGCCTTTAGGCAACGATCTACGTAGCGTAGACTGCAGTCTCACCCGAGGCAATATTGGGGGACGCTAGAACCAGTTTTCTACATCTCGAGGGGTTATGTAGTGTGGTTGTAAGGTTTCTATCAATTTAGGGCTTAATCTAACCTTCGCAAACCATTACCCTTATTGTTATAGTCATAAGGTGTTTTCCTACTTAACATATTTACGAGTTGCGTGTAACTAGTCTAACATGTATTATTCATCATATAAAACAATAATTGAACCTTCATGATGCAATTGCAGAAGACATGTACAAAAATGAACCATAAACAGGCTAAAACATAAAAACTATGCGAACGTATGAAAATACACAGATTTGTCTTAAATTCTTCTTTATTAGTTCAAGTCTTCATAGATACATTATTTCTGACCCTGTGCACACAACTGCAGGGGCTTGTGTACACAGTTGCAAACTTATCAAGGTATCTGTACACACAACTACAAGAGCCTCCCCCTTCGCCCGAATAAAAAAATACGTCGCAATTACAGACTCAAAAAAATATCATATCATCTATTGATTGCCTTAGACTTGCTAAGACATCCCTTTATATATTTTTTTACCCTTACAATACCATGGTCCACGCCCCCTTTGACTCTTATAACCCTACGCTAATCGTGCTTCGCTCCTCGAAATGCGGAGTCTTTACATGACTTAGAAAAAACATAGACCTGGGGGACCCCTACCTAATAGGCCCCCAACACAAAGATGTAACGCAGCTTATTAAGACGAAGCAGGTTAACATAGGCTTAGAGGCAGAGCCCAAGTTCACACATATAGGAGATTACTGGGATGAAGATACAGTAGGAAAGGTTGTCGATTTATTGCATGAGTACTAGGAGTTGTTCCCAACGAAGTTCATAGAGTTAAAAGGCATCATGGGAGACCTAGGTGTCATGAAAATCACTTTGAAGCCAGATGTGAAGCCTATAAAACATCGACCGTATAGGGTCTACCCAAAATACA
Source organism: Pinus taeda (assembly GCA_000404065.3). Classification (NCBI taxonomy): domain Eukaryota; kingdom Viridiplantae; phylum Streptophyta; class Pinopsida; order Pinales; family Pinaceae; genus Pinus; species Pinus taeda. The sequence continues at coordinate 87,688 of APFE030031718.1, forward strand.
AGGAGAAGGTGAAGGAGGAACTTGAGAAGATGGTCGCAGCTGGCATAATCGAACCTGTGGAAGAATCTGACTGGGTAAGTCCAATGGTAGTACAGGAGAAAAAGACCAAGGGAGAAATAAGGATTTGTGTTGATTTAAGGAAGCTAAATGACGCATGTGTACATGACCCATTATGAACACCATTCATGGATGAAGTTTTGGAAAATGTAGGAGGATAGGAGGCCTACTCCTTTACAGATGGGTTTTCCAGGTACCATCAGATTAAAATAACAGCGGAAGATAGGAGTAAGACCACCTTCGCTACTGAATGGGGATCCTTTCAATATACAGTCATGCCATTTGGGTTGAAGAATGCACCAGCAATATTTTCTAGAGTTGTCATCTCAACATTTAAATAAATCATTCACATGTTTTTAGAGGTTTAATTTGATGATTGGACAATCTTTGGATTGTTAAAGAAGCATGTCTTGAGCCTGTGCTTGTTGTTAGATATCCGCAAGAAGTATCAAATCTCATTAAACCTGAAGAAGTGTATTTTTTGTGTACCTTATGGAATTTTACTAGGACATCTTGTCTATAAGCAAAGGTTGATGGTAGATCCTACAAAAATCATTGTTATTATTAATTTGGATCCATCGAAAAATATGAAGCAGCTACACGCAACTCTTGGACACACTAGATATTATCAAAAATTAATTAAGGCATACGTGCAGATCACTACACCGATGGAGAAATTACTAAAGAAAGATGCCACCTTTTGTTGGGATGATGATTTTCATAAGTGCCTTGACGTCTTAAAGGAGAAAATGGTCACTGCGTCGATCCTGGTGTTTGCAGATTGGAAGAAGGATTTCCATGTTCATGTGGATGCATTGTGTATAGCTTTGGGAGTTGACTTAGTGCAACCAAGAGAGGGGGATCTTGATCACCCCATTGCATTTGCGAGTCGAAATTTGTCTTAAGGAAAAAAAGAATTATTCCATGATGGAATGGGAGGGCTTGGCAATGGTTTATGCATTGTAGAAGTCCAAGCATTAATTGTTGGGTGTGCACTTCAAGATGTTCACGAACCATTCTGGCTGAAATACTTGGAAAACAAGCCTGTGTTGGCAAGGAATATTTGCATATCACTATTGTTGTTCCAAGAATATGATTTTGAAGTAATATTCAAGCCAAGATGACTAAACATTGGGACGGATCATCTGTCTAGAATTGAGACTGGTGAAGAACCGACCAACATTGAAGAAGGATTTCCTGATGTGCAGCTCTTCGCAGTAAGGGTTGTTTATGAACATTTTGTAGATATTATTTACTTTATTACTACCAGAGTAGCCCCTACGGAGTATACAATGCAATAGGAGAAAGAACTATTAGTTAGAGCGGTAGGATTTTCTTTGATTGTTGGGCATATGTATAAAATGGGCCCTGATGAAATATTCGCAAATATGTCCCTGAGCATGAAAGACACAATATTTTGGTAGAAGCGCATGGTGGTGAAGAGGGAGGGCACTATGCAGGAAAATAAACTAAACAGAAAATTTTGAGGGCAGGACTATGGTAGCCCACAGTGCACAAGGATTCTAAGGACTATTGTAGTGTTTGCGATGTTTGCCAAAGGACCAAAAAACCATCACAAAGAGATGAATTTTCATTGAATCTACAAGTTCTTTATAGGATTTTGATAAGTGGGTGATTTATTTTATGGGGCTGGTCAATCCGCCAGGCAAGAAGACCAGTGTGTGATATATTATTATGCGACAGATTATCTGGCTAGGTGGGCTGAGGCACAACTGGTAAAGGATTGCAGTGCAGACATTGTTATGCACTTCATCTTTGAGTATATATTGTCAAGGTTTGGGTGCCCAAATTTCTTGATGAGCAATAGAGGAACGCACTTCCTCAACAACATTATTGAAGCATTAACATAAGAGTTTCAGGTACATCACCCGAAGAGCATTCCTTATCACCCTCAGGCGAATGGTACAGTTGAGGCTTTTAATAAAATTTTGGAGAATGCTCTGACGAATGTGTGCATGTGTGCATACCCGCAGTATTATGGGCATATAGGACTACTTGCGAGAAGTTGACAGGGCAGACTTTGTTTAGACTAGTGTATGGATAGGAAGTTGTATTGTCGGTGGAATATATAGTACCAAATCTTAGAATCGCAGCAATCACGAATATGGCAAACAATGATACTATGGAACAAATATTGGGACAATTGCTCGCACTAGAATAAGATCGTTTCCTTGTAGGATTTCACAAATAAGTACAGAAATCCCAAGAAAAGGCATGGCATGATCGGCATATTAAGCAGCGAACTTTTAAAAATAGAGACTTGGTGTTGTTATATGATAGTGAGTTCGCACAGTTCCTTGGTAAGTTCAAGATGCATTGGCTAGGCCTGTATGTTATTAGGGATATCTTAGATGGTGGCGCAGTTCATCTCATGAAGTTGAATGGATAATTATTTGTTGGGCGAGTAAATGGGAGTAGGTTGAAATTCTATAGGGAGGATTCCGTCCATGGTTCTGTGCGATGACTATATGAATGTAGGATAGTCTTAGTGCTACAGGCAGTTGGAAGGAAGCACGGGACTATAATCTACTCTACCAATGAAGGACCTTGTTGAAGAAGGAGGATTGGATGACATTCAAGAGGCTGGTGCAGGTGAAGGAAGTTGCGACAAAGAAGGGGTAACTACATTGCAGGGAAGGCTTTGATGCATTTCATCCAGAATATGACTGTTGGGGTTGCTACAATTGATTTGATGGCAAAATTTTCATTAAAAGGAGTAGGGGAAACACATTTAAGGTGCACATCTAGGCAAATATACCACCCAATTCACATTTATGAGGAGGATCTGGAGGGGATTGAGTGGTTTGAATTTGAAAAAGGTTATAAATATGACACCCCGCTCCACATTCGGACACTTCGTTTGTTGAGACTTTGTTGTGTGATTTTGCACCTAAGTGTGAGCCAAGCATTCTGTTGCATGTCTAGTTGGAGTCAGAAGTAGCTTGAGCAAGAGTTCCAGAGTCGAGGGCTAGAATCCATCATGACCGCTTCACGACCAACACATACTACTTCACCAAGATTGCTAAGAACTAAGCCTACTACCACAATAGTAGTGGCTAAGAAGCATAAGGAGCCCCAAAATACCCTGGCTAGGAAATCATCGAGGAAAATCCCCCCAGAGCAACAATTAAGGAGAGAATGGATACACAAAAGCAACCAATAGAGCCCCAAGATCTGGATGAGGAAGAAATAGCCAACAGATTTGAGGATATCAGCGCAGATGAGGTGGAACCAATCTCCAGGTTGCCACCTGATATGCCGCCGAGGAGGCCAACTTTGAAGGTGACAAAGGACCCATATTCTATCAAATACAAGATATTTACACCCCTATTACTAGAGGAAGTATCAATTGTGGGAGAGTTATTGGTCAGGGTGCCACAACTGTGCATGGAGCATTGGGATTTCAATGATCACAACAAGTATCCCTAATTTGAGCCCAACAAGTACCTCCAATTTGTTTATTACGAAGAATATGGAGTAACAAGGGTTGAGCCGATGAAGTGGGTAGTAGGGATTCAATGCGTTGGGTTGCTAAATAGGGTTTATGTTCCACACTTTGGCCGCAAAAACATAAACACAATTTGTGTGTGCCAACTATTGGCATTGGTACATGATGGATGTATGTGGCTCAGAACACTAATCCTGATTGATGATATGTTAATCTGAAGGATTACTACGATGCCTTACCAAGGAGTGAACCTCGACGACGCATTTTTCGGGAAGTCTTAGGAGAAAAAGTTGGCCATTCAGATGAAGAATGACTTCATCTTAGTCAAGAAGTCACATCCATTTTGACCGATAAGATCATGAGGAAGTGTCGGGCGGATGAAGCGTTGGCCCTAGTTGTATCCTTGGTTTTGTAGTGCAGCAAGGGGGTCCAATTTAACTAGGTTGGGTATCTATTTCAGGAGTTTTTTTATGACTATCAAGAAGCGCAGGAAGAAGGGAAGTCATTCCACTACACGTGGATATTTCTCTTAGGTAGTATGGAGAACACTGGAGGAGTCGCAGTTCCCCACTATGGACCCTGATGTGTGTGAGGCTACAAAGTTTGCCTCATTGTAGGCATCTAAGGAGCCAACCCGGGTTACAAAGAATAAAATGTTTTGGGTTCTATTTGAGATGGATCTACCCATATTCATCAACCAAAGGCCGCGGATATCACCCACATTATTTGAACAATATAGAGACATTTCCGACTTTAAAGTGGATTTTCATAGTGTATTTATCCTCACCAAGAAATATTTGGAGAAGGTATAGTATGAGCTAGCATACTTAGTTTCTGAAGAGAACATCCTTATGGTCATTAGAAAGTGGTCTAGTAATTGGATCACCCTAGCTAGAACAAAGATAGAGAAGGCAGGCACAAGTAAGACCACTAAAGGCATGCAAGCCGAACAATCAGGGGCTAAGAAGGATATGAGGAAAGTGCCTCTGACGGTCATAATTGACCTTGAGGAAAAGAAGGCACAGGAAAGTGAGCGCGCAGTTGAGCAGGAGACTGATGAGGGGGATCAGGGTGGTGAATACCCTGTTGTGGACATGGAGGACGTTGATTCCCCTTTTATAATAAGGAAACGGCAGAAGAAAAGTGATGGCGGTGCACAGAAGAACCATAAGTCAGATAAGTCCGCCAACATAGAACCATTGGTCCTCACTAAGGGGGACTTTGATGAAATTGGCAACATTGTCCGAGCTACAATGGAGGAGATGTGGGGGAATATTGAAGATCAATACAAGGAAGTATTGATAAAGGTCCAGCATGGCCTTAAATAATTGTAGGTTCAGATGAGTGTGATCCAAGCAAGCATGGTTCAAGCGAGCGTGGTGCAAGCAAGCCTAGTTCAGGCAAGCATGAATCAAACGAGCACGGTACCTTCGATAACAAAGATTACATCAGACCTTAGGTTAGTACATTTTTCGAAAGGATCACTACACGTTGAGACTGAAGAAGAAAGGGAGAGCGCACAACAATTAAAGAATATGAGCCTCAATCTTGCGGCGCTCCCCCTTCAGACATTGCACGAGCTACATCAGGGCGTCACAGATGAGCTCAAGGTACAGGAGCAGCGAGCTATGTTGGTCATTGACGAAGTCAAAATCAACAACCAACAAATGTTTGAAGAAAATACTAAAGAAATGCAGGATCGTGAGGAGGTAGTTGCACGCAACCAGCAGTTTGAAGATTCCATAACCAAAGTATGTAGTGAGCTTCCAGAGCTCCAGATCCCAGCCAAGGCAACTTCAACAGAAAAACTTCAAAAACTGGAAGCAGTAGTCAAAGAATCGAAGGTAGAGGTGGGAAATATTAGATTTGAACTACATATGTAGATTACATAACTTCAAATGAAGCTGCATCCTACAATGCCACCGGAAGTTCGAGAGCAGCGTGAAGTTGCCATAACAGTTGGTATGGAACAAATAGTGACTACAGTCAAGGATTGTAGTCAATTTTTTTAATATACAATCAAAGTGTTGGCCTCACTATAGGAGGACCCACATGTGTAGAAGATCGAAGTGGAAATCAGAGACAAGCAATAATAGTTCAATGAGCTTAAAGCAACGATGCAGACCTTAGTACCTGTGCAACGATTCACCTGTCTTCAGGAAGGAAAACTTCTACAGGGATAGATTGATGAGCTGCAAAGGAAGGCACAGATCATCTCCATGCATACACAACCTTGGGGAGAGGAAGCCTACCAACTCTCCCAAGCAATAGAGGGAAAATTAAAGAGCATGCAGCAAACATAGAGGACAATCAGCCTTGCAGTAGAAGGGTTGACAACAGAGAATCTCGTGGACGATGTTTGATAGGCCACAGCGTAATGCACCGAAACACTTCATCCATTGAAGTCTGCATACATAGGCCTAAAATTAAAGATCGAGGGCATAACAATTAAGTGACATGAGGAGGAGTCACATCTTTGTGTTGGGGGGTTGTTGGGTAGGGGTCCCCCAGGTCTAAGTTTTGTCCGAGTCATGTAAAGACTCCGCATTTTGAGGAGCGGAGCATGATTAGCACAAGGTTATAAGAGACAAAGGGGATTTAGGGCGGGTCAAAGCCCCTTATTTTGTAAAGGGATGGGATTATCTAAAGTATTTTGAGCTGCGCCCATGGTTTGTTGACCATGGTATTGTAAGGGTAAAAGAATATATAAAGGGATGTCTTAGCAAGTCTAAAGCAATCAATGGATGAGATAATATGTTTTTCAGTCTGTAATTGTGTGATCTTTTTATATTCGAGCGAAGGGGAAGGCTCCTACAGTTGTGCGCGTCGAGACCTTGGTAAGTCCACAGTTATGTGCGCAAGGTTAGAAAGATTGTATTTGTGAAGACTTGAACTAATAAAGAAGAATTTGAGACATATATATGTATTTTCTTATGATCGTGTAGTTTTTGTGTTTTAGCCTGTTTATGGTTCGTTTTTGTACATTTCTTCTGCAATTGCATCGGGAAGGTTCAAATACTAGTTACGTGCAGCTTGCAAGTATGTTAAGTAGGAAACCACTTTATGACTGTAACAATAATGTTAACAGCGTGCAAAGGTCATATTAAGCCCTAAAGTAATAGAAACCTTACAACCACACTGCATAACTCCTTTGGATGTAGAAACCTGGTTCTAGCATCCCCAATATTGCCTTGGGTGAGACTGTGGTCTACGCTACGCAGATCGTTTCCGAAAAGGATGGTATTATAGGGTTTTGTTGGTTATTGCAGCTAACTCTGAACCTGGGTCTAATCCCTTCAAGCCAACACAAGACTTAGCCAAAATAATGCAATTGGAATGGTTATTGGCATCATCTTGTGCATGAGATAATGGATCAAGAATAGAAAAGGTAATTCGATCAACATAACAGTCATAAATCATGATGGAATCTTGAGCAATGAAATCATTAAAATGACTAGAAGATTGAAAATGAGAAATTATTGGGATAATTTTTTAACTAGAGTTTTCTGTATTTTCAAATGAAGTGTTACTTGGATTATGAGGATTTAATAAAGAATAAGATGAATCAATATCCTCATTATCATCATATTCGTCATAAATGACTTCATAACTTTCTTTAAAATTTATAGCATTCTCATGAGACACATCAAAACAAGAAGAAGAACAGTGCACATTTTTCTCGAGATTGGAAGAATGATCATTAAGTATTTTTTTATCTGATGAAAATTGAATGGCTATTCATTTGTATCAACTTCTTTGATTTCTGAAATATAAATGATAGAATTAGGAAATGAATTGATATCAACAAAAATATTAGGATAGATACGGAAATGAGAATTAGAAACAATAAACCTGAATATTTCTCTATTTTCATAATCCTATGCATTCTCTCTATTACAGGTTTCAGATTTATTATTTGTTTGTATGATCATGCTTACCTGAAGATTATTGTTGGGTTGCCTTGAATTTTGCAGTTGATTAGCGTGACATAAATCAAAAAAATTTGTAGCAAGGTACGCTTTGTCTGATTCTTCAATTGGTACTTGTGTTCGCTAATCAGTCTGTTGACTTTTTGATTTCAAGACAGTTAATTCCTCTTGCAATCGATTGTCAAATTGTTCCAAGTTAGGTGATTGTGTTTCAATAACATGTGAAAACGAATCTGAATTATCATTCGCATTATAAAAAGTGTGAATTAAATGGAGAAATCTATCATATATGGTTGCAATAGCTTCACCATGATTAGCAAGTTCCTCCATATCATATTTTTCAGTCATTTTAATGGAATTTGGAAACGATTCACTAAAACTTGGAATTATTTCATATGGGTTAGGAATGAAAGGGAAAGAAGTTAGCTTATCGAACCATCTTATTAATTGAAATTCTAGAGGTAAATCATCAAGTTAAAATTGAGAACAAGTTAATTTGAATCTAATACAAAAGTTATCTAATGATTCACCTTCAAAATGATGAAGATTCTCCAATTGATCACATACCATTTCAAAGGTGTAATCCTGAAAAGTGTGTAAGAAAATAATTACAAAAGCGTCCCAAGTGCGTACATAAGCAATTGGTAGGGCTTTGCAGCAGTGTTTCGTTATTCCTACCAAAGTAAGGGTAAACAATATTCACATGACACCTTCATCAAGATCATAATGAATACAGTTTAAAATAATTTATAAACATGTTCATAAGCATAGGTATTATTCTCACCATTAAACTTATTTTTTGACAAGATTTTAGCTACCTGAGGTAGAGCTGAATCAGATGGAAGTCCAGTAAAGCAACTCCAAAGTGGTCTCTCAAGAGGAGCCATTGAAATCAAATAAAACTTTTAAAAACAATATTTCTAAAGAAACCAAATAGATTCAGACCCTCCCTCTAGCACCAAAAATGTTGATCGGAAAAAATGTTTGTCGTCAAGATTAGGGGAGACCACCTGGTCAATAAATTAGAGTAGCTCCTTTTGCGTTGAAGATGGTGGTTCTAACTGGTTATGGGTCCAATTACCCTATCATCTAAGACTAAAATAAAACTAATCTAATACTATTATAATATAAACTAAGACTTAGACTATTTATACCTATAATACATCATGATACATTTCCTTTATATCAATCTTTAAATATGTAAGTTAAAGGAATAGATCAACACAAAGGTTTGATCAATTTGAAGGTTGATCAAACCGCAATTAAATGATTTGTTTGCCTCTCTAAGAGAGGACTTGATGCAAACTAAGATGTAGATACAAAACTAATCTAAAACATGAAAAACCTATCTCGAACTGGGATGGGATAGCCCTCTCCTAATTCGAGAGCAAGTTAACTAAAACAGGAGGAAAGAACAGGCATAATTCATTATATGATTTTGTATCAATTAAAGGAAGTAGTTCAGATTAACTAATACAGGTGAAAGAAAAACAAACCTGCAAATTAATGATAAGTCACCACATTAATACTTCAATGAATTAAGATTAATTATGAACTCATTCTACCCAACAAAGATAGTTTTTACAAATTTTCAACAGCAAAATGTCAATGACACAACAGTAATGCATAATATCAAAGAAACATAACATTTTTTA
>APFE030031727.1:3782-29559 GCA_000404065.3 Pinus taeda
CCCAGAGATAAACATGTTTTTTAATGACTTTCTCTCTTTCTTGAAGTTTGACATGGAGAGCAGAGGTATAAGGCTTGACAAGGAGGATAATATGACTGTTGATGGAGCCATACTAACTGTAGATAGTCATGGTGACAAATTTTAGTGTAACACCTGGTCACCTACATCAAAAATTATTTCGATGTGATCTTGATCTTCCTGTTGTTCCATTCTATTTTGTTCCAAACTGAGGTTATCCTTTAAGAGTTTGAGAACTTCTTGTTGATGCTCGATGTGATATTCCACTACTTGACCCTTAGAATATTTTTTTAAAGGTGATGTGATGGATAGTATATGATATCCATAAAGTGCCATAAATGGGGTTGTTTTTGCTACAGTATGGAAGGAAGTGGTATACCACCATTCAGCTAGAGGCAACCACTTGACCCATTGTGTTTGTTTATCAGATACAAAGCAACAAATATATCCTTCCAAACATTTTTTCACTCTCTCAGTTTTCCCATCAGATTAAGGATGATAAGATAAGCTATGAGCTAATTGAGTACCCATATAAGAAAATAATTATGTCCAAAAATTTCTAGTGAAAATGGGATCTTTGTCGCTTACAATAATATTTGGGTTTCCATGTAGCTTTTGAATTGTTTCCGTAAATGCAGTAGCAACTATACTAGCTTTAAATGGATGAGATAATGCACAAAAGTGTGCATACTTGGTAAGTCTATCAATTGCCACCATGATGACACTCTTTCATTTGGACTTGGGTAAACCTATGATAAAATCTATTAAAACGTCCTCCAATAGTTTGAGTGCCCTGTCAACATGTTGGACATGATCCTTCCAAGACTTCTTATAGATTAGTATACCATCAAAAACTACTAACACAAATATTCTAAGGAATGGTTTGAAATGGAATTCATCAAAACTTGAAATGCATAAGGTGCATTGGTAAGGCCAAAAGGCATGACCAAAAGCTCATAATGACCTTCATGAGTTCTAAATGTTGTTTATGCAATGTCTTCAGTCTTCATTTTGATTTGATGATATCTTGAACGAAGATCCAACTTGGTGAAGTACATTTCTCAATGTAATTCATCCAATAATTCATCAATGACAAGAATGGGAAATTTATCTTTAATAGTAATCTTGTTGAGGTCCCTACAATCCATACACATGCGCCATGATCCCTCCTTCTTGTGTACCAATACCACTGGAGTAGAGAAAGAACTTTGACTAGGTTGATATTTGTAAGGCCTGATGTTTGGGGAAACAATTCCTGGAATCAAATGAATAGCATGATCATGACCACAAATAGGTGGGAGGCCTTTGGGAATCTCAAATACCTTGGAATTATTTTCCAAATTTTTTTGGAGATGTGGAGAAATAGATGATTTTGATGTGGGAACCTATAGTGAACATAATTGTGCAATTACACCCCATTGTACTTTCTTTAGAAGTTTTGTCATGTTGTTAGAGATGGTTAGCTATCCTCATTTCCCTGTGATTCCCCTTAATTCAACTTCCTTTCCTTCCCAAAAAAATTTCAAGAAAAATTATTGAAAATCAAAAGCTATTGTACCCAAAGATTGTAGCCATTAGACTCCTAGTACAAAATCAGCACCACCCATTGGAATGGAAAGCATTGAACTATTGATTACATATTCTCCCATGCATAGCTTGATATTATGGCACTTTCTAGAGCAATTTATTTTTCCTCCATTTGCAACCATTACTTGACACTTTGGTGCTGGATATACGAAGCAATTCAATTCCTTGGCTATCTTACAATGAATTAAATTATGGATACTACCTAAATCAATCAACACCATTACCTTTTTCTTCTTGATATTCCCTTCTAACTTGAGAGTTTGAGGAGTGGTAATCCTTGTCAATGCATTACAAGATATGATAAAATTCATTTCTCATTTCTTTGGGATTGGTTCTTAGACATTTCTTGTTCTTTTTCTTGCTCCTCTTCCCCATCTATGTAAATTAGTTTCTGCTCAGCACATTTATGACATTTAGTGTACTTTCTATCACAATTCTAACAAAGTTCTTTTTCTCTTTTTTCTTCCAATTTTTGTGTTGTCAACCTTGAAGGTGGTGAAAGGCTAGGAGCAACAACACTTCCATATTTATAGTTATGAGTGGTGGGCTTCCTTGTTGCCATAATTTTTCTTTCAATTTTTCTTGCCAACATGTATGCCTTCTCTAATGAATCAGCTTCCCAATGGTGAACCTCATGTTGGATGTCATCATTTAAAATCCGTATGAAGACTTTAATCCTATGCTTCTCTGGAATATCATTTACCCTTATATTCAATTTTTGGAAGTCCTGAATGTGCTCTGCCATTGAACCCTTTTGTTTAAGATTTATCAATTGGCTAAAAAAGGTGTTTCTCTTTGTATCCTCATAATGTGCTATCATTTTCTCCATGAAAATTGACCAGGTGACAGGTGGTTTACGAGAAAAAATCCCTCTATACCATACAAACTAATTTGGTTCTAAATATAAAGATGCAATAGATACCTTTTATGGTGGTTTCACATCGTGTAGATCAAAATATTGATCCATCTGTAGTATCCAAGTTATTAGATTATTGCCATCAAATTTCATCATATCTATATTTGGAATATGGTGGGTCTTCAATACAACGTTAAAGTTTATGAAATCATGATTAATATTTCTTTTGTTCTCATTACGAGTTTCCTCTACTACCTTTTTAGCATTAGGAATTCTTTCTTGTAGTGACTTTGTCCTACCTTCCTTCAAATCATCCATGTATTTCTTCAAATATTCCATGTTTTCATTTTATTTTTCTTCTATACCATTTATCTTATTGATCGTATCTTCTGTCACATTCTTCAAATCATCCCTCCAATTTTCCTTACTAGGTGTTTCTATTTTCTTGTTTCGAGTCATTCGTTTTCTTGCGTTTAGGAGCTCGATCTTAAATATGTTGTATCTCTGAAATTTTGGATCTCCAAGGTCTGAAATTGTGATCTGTGGTATCCCTATGCGTCCTCTTTATAGTGCAACCAGTCTAATCAAAACTGAATTCTCCAAGAAAGAGTTATGTCTAATCTCCCAAGATGACCTAATTATATAATTTTGTAGTAGAGTGAACTTATACGAAGTTCCACATATCATTGTTTCAACCTTAAAACCTAAACATGATATAAAAAAAACTACAATATGTCCTCTTTCTATAACTTCTTACGAAATTTCAATCTAATGCTCAGAGAAAATGTTATGATGATTTTCCCAAGGTCACCTATTTGGAATGTAATTCGGGAGCCTGCAAAAACCCTAACTTCCTTAGATCATATCTCCAAAAATATAGAAAGGCAATATCTAAAATTAGAACCCATGGTTTATAAAGATTTCAGACCAAAATGGTTTTCATTTAGCCTCTGAAACATCACAGAAGAAATGTTATTGTGAAAATTCCGTGACGACATGTTTGAAGTAGTGAAACCCTGGAATTCAAAGCTTTAATACCAAATGTTATGCAACTAGCTCACAAAAAGATAGAAATGATAGATCAACGACTTCAAAATAAGCCTCTTCAAAGGGGAAACCTCCTTTACATTACCCAAATGAAAAATTCTTGGATGATACAAATGACAAGACCTCATTTCTATATATAAGAGTCTAAGGGGTCCCAATACAGTCAGAGCCTACATAACAATAATATTGTAGGGGCACAACAATAACAATAGTTGGCTTCTATGCAGCACAATAACACAATAAGAGGGTTGCACTAATAACAATAAGGGGTTACAATAGTAGTATAGGGACCTAACACGTGCTCATTTGACTTCTTGGACTCATAACACACCACCTGTCCCTCCTGCATAAGGAGTCCACCAAGTCCTCTTTTACATGCATATGTACACACTACAATCTCTTTATTCGGATCTACAATCTTAAGGACTAAAGCATTGGTCAACAATTCCTCTAGTTGCTTGAAACTAGTTTCACATTCTTCTATCCATTTGAACTTCTTACCTTTCCTCTACAAGGATGGCTTATGATATGAAGTGCGTGAAAGGCTCCTCATGAACCTCCTATAATAACTCGCCAATCTCATGAATGATCTCACCCCATCCACATTCCTAGGAGCTGCCCACTCCATGAGCACCCATATCTTCTCATGATCTACTGTTATGCCTTCGTTGGAAACAATATGTCCCAAGTAATGCACCTATGTCTGAAAGAAGTTTCACTTGCTAAGCTTAGCATAGAACTAATTCTCTTGTAGAAATCTCAGCAGTGCTGCTAAATGCTTGACATGCTCTTCTTCATTCTTGGAGTATATCAAGATTTCATCCATGAATACAATAACAGACTTGTCCTGATAGGGATGCAACACACTATTCATCAAACACATAAATGTAACTGGATCATTGTTAAAACCAAATGAGACTGCAAAAAACTCATAATGTGCATACTTAGTCCTGAATGCAGTCTTGTAGATATCCTCTTCTTTGATTCATACCTAATGGTATCCTGATCTCAAATAGATCTTAGAGAACATTGCTTCTCCATTCAACTGATCAAACACATCATGAATCCTCAACAATGGGTACCTATTCTTGATCATTACCTTATCCAATTGTTTGCAATCAATGCACAATCTGAGAGTACCATCTTTCTTCTTTATGAACAACATTGGTGCACCCTAAGGCAATACACTTGGCCTAATGTACCCCTTGTCAAGTATCTCCTTTAACCTCATTTTCAACTCTAGTAGCTCTAGAGTGCTCATCCTGTAGGGTGCCTTCGATGTTGGAGCTGCCCAAGGCACCAACTCAACAGAGAAATATACTTCCCTATGAGGCGATAACTCTAGAATCTCAGTTGTAACACATCTTGACATTGTTGCAATAAAATGTACCTCTTGAATATTTTTGCATCATTAAAATATTTACCCTTGTGACTAGATATATGCACTACAAACATCACAGAACCTTTTCTGAAACTATGCTTAGCCTTCATAGCGGTAACCATCCTCACTAATGTAGGCTTCTTCTTTCCTGACAAACTTCTCTTTTCCTCACTATCATCCATACACTCAATGGAATTGTCAAAGCAATCCAATTTTGTCCTATCAAGGTACAACGAATCCATACCCAAAAGCATACTATATGATCCCAATGGTAGTACATTCAAATGTGCTTCTATATCCATACCATTTAACTCAAACGCACATGCTCTTACCCAATGGAGATCTCTCTTCTTTGTTCCTGTAGCCAACTGTACCACCCAAGACTCTCCATGCACCTCTTTTCTCAAACCAGACTTATCCGCTAGGTTAGGATTAATATAGCTATAATTATATCTAGGATCAATCAAAATAGAATCAACTTAATAAAAAATCTTACCATCCATCTCAATGATAGATGTCTAATGATCTGCCTGCCTATTGTCCACAACTCCATATATCCGAGAAATTGTATGACGAACATCACCAAATATATGCACCTCCTAAGCACTATCGATATGGGGTATACCACCTTGATACTATGGAAATCCCTCTTACAATGATCCTTGACACATATCCAACACTGCAATGGTGCTCTGGCATTGCCTCTAGTCTACTACTCTCCATGTCCCTTATCAATTGTATTGAACTTCTCAGAATGGACTACTTTTTCTTTCTCACTTGCATCTTGATGTCTTCCACGCTTTGGTGTCAATTTTCCTCTAACGTTCTCATTTCCTTTCAAGTCACGCTTATGCTAAACTTTACGGTTTGACTACTCATAAAATTTTTTAGCTTTTGGATGGCCTCCTCCAATGATCTAGGCTCTTCGAACTCAATCCAGTCTATATATGATACTAGCAGTCCACTAATGAATCTTTGAACCTTGGCCTTCTCCTCGAGCCAAGGAAGATATCTCAATAGCTCCAAGAACCTACTAGTATACTCGTTGTCTATCATGGAACCCATGTAAAACTCATAAAACTCCTTAGCTCTGTCATCATAGTACCTTTCTAACAAATGCATCTTCTTGAAGAGATTCTCCAACTCATTCCAAGTCAAGTCATCTCCCCGAATCCCTCTAACATTCTTTACATCTTCCCACCAAATATATGCTTTACCATTGAGATTGAAAGTTGTTATCTTGTCTTTCATTTTTTCTAAATAATCATGCAATCTAAAGAAATTACTCATACCAAGCAACCATGCCTCTGCATCCTATGATTTCTTCATATCTCCATCAAATGTAGGTGTCTTTTCTTTCTTAAACTCATCCAGAAAATACCCCTTATCACTTATCATGTAAGGATGATATCGATGACAATCATAATGCCTATCAGAACCAAAAATAGAATAGTACATGTGTCTATCACTCCTCCTATCTAGAGTATCTAAGGACCTACCATCTCTGATCGTGTCCTCTCCATCCAACATGTACTCACCATGATACCTACTTTTATATGCCACATTATTTATTTCCTCCTACTCATGGCTGATTCTAAGTGGTCCTTGTCACTACAATTCTAACAAACTATGTAGTATCACTACATTCACCTCTTCTTGTTTCTCCTGTGCCTATATGATTATGTAATTGTTTGCCTTAGAACTCCTTAATTTTGGCTTTAAACTTTTCAGTGTCTCTACCAAACCAGAAGAGTTCCCAACACCACATTTCTCATATGATCCATAGGGAGAGTCTTGGAAACTGTAGTCTACCATATTGCTAGTCATCTTTAATCTTATTTCTGCAAGGTATATTATCTCAGCTAAACCAAATCACAATAAACCAACGTAACTTATTATAATTCGGTGAGGATACCTTGTCTGCAATGTTGAGAAATCAACTTAATACATGTATAACATAATCATGAAAACATATAGAAATATAACACATAGTATGTAACCATATATCCATTATTCTAACTAGAATCCAATCATCAATGAATGACTATATCAATTACACATACCATTACCTCATGCATGACAACAGCAACCATATCATTGTACACCTAACCACATTTGAATACTAACATGCATAAACAACATGTAACCAATCATACACTCATGATGACACACCTCACACCAACAACATCCTCTTTCACATGGCAACATCACTACAACCATGACCAACACCATGTGTATGCAACAAGAAAATAGAGCAAAAGGATGATTAACAAATGTGAAACCTACATGAATGCATGACCAATGCACAAACCATTTAGTATGAGGAGTGAACCATGCTCTAATACCACTCTGTAACACCCTCCTCCCACGTCTACCAAAGTAACCATCCAACCGGGGTAAACATGTGACGAGAAGATACTATGATATGATTCAACCTCCTAAGTCACCTCAAGGAAGTGGAACCGATTGAAACACACCATACAGAACTTCCATATTAGCAAGAGGAGTCGTAGGAACCATCCCAACCTCTCAAGTAACCAACCCTTGGGCCCCACTATGATTTTATGTGATTTAACACCTAGATGCTCCCTCGATATAGGCATGCAACGTCTAGAGGGCTCTGGACACTCTAATAGCATGGTGTGCCAACATCCACAGACTATTCTGCCTAGTGTTGTGCCAGTGTCCCCAATATTTGAGCCACATTTTTAGGCTGAGAGCCCAGTTCACTGCCCAGAACTCAATGACACTTTTAAAATCCCTGATTTAGATAATAACAAGACTTACAAATCGAAAACTAACTCCAAGACTAGGCATGACCATCCCCAACCGAGACTAACATTTTTTCAAACACTTGGAATCAATGAAATCTACAAGAAATTAATACAAGACAGAGAATAAATGACTAATAACTCATATGAGACTTGAAAAGAAGGATCACCACCCTCTTCCCTTAGCTACTTTAACATAAATTAGGTATATCATCCATTATCCTTTTAGTTACAAGTAAATACATGAGATAACCATGACAATAACCAGTCATATAACCATTCTTATAACTACCATTAAACTATGAAAATAACAATGATATCACAACCATTAAAGCCACATATTAACAAGTACAAAATCAATATAACTTAGATTTTATTATTCATAAGCAATTCTAAGAAGGTTCAGGACTTCCATGTAACACCTGACCGTAGACATGGTTGAACCAAATATTTCTTTCAGCCAGTTGCCCACATGCCATATTATAGGCATCAATGTGGGACCTTGTGGATAAAACAATCCAAAAATGACCAAGGGAATCTAGAGGTTAAACTACCTCCACCCTCACCAAACCATGATCTCACCAAAACTAGCACCGAGATCACAAAACCAAACTGAGCTAGGAATGCCTCCGGACTCCATCACTATGGCCCTAAATTGAGACACCAGTCTCTCAATATTTACCACAATCCACACCAGATCACTAGGCCCTAAACTAAGACTCCACCCTCGGGCTTTACCATGTATTGTGGCAAAAATTGTCAAGGGATTCCTAGGCATTTGGGATTTTCCTGAGACCACCTCCACTGCATATTCCAAAACCATTTGACAATTTCAAAGCTCAAAACTGAAAAAAATATCTCATCACACCATGGATATCCTAACAACGGTAAGGCTAGGATGGAAGCCACGTCATAACTTGGCGAAACCATGTCATGAACAATAAGAGAACCATACACCAACATGAAAATCCATTTATGTCAAAACCAGCTAGGAAATAACACATGAAATATGTTACCTACAAGTATCCCTATTGAAGCTGCTTGATCCTTCTCTTTCTTGATTGATCTTTTCTCTCCTTCCTTTAATTTTCTTTCTTTTTCCCTTCCTTGCTCCAAAGCTAGCTTTCTCCAAGAAAACTCTAAATGTACAAGAGTGAGAGAGAGAGAGAGAGAGTAATGAGAGAGCTCCAAAACTGAACTAACAAAAGGTTACCAATTGATCCTCAGAAGCATTTTTATCAATTAGACCTCTATTTTCTGCATTTTCCATTATTTTCCTTCATTTTCCTCCTCACGTGCAATTTGTGACATTTCACCTCCCTTTTCTCCTATTTTCCATTATTTTCATAAATAAATGTGGCAAAAATTCCTTTTTTCCTTTTTAATGCCTTTGCCAATTTCCCTTAGCCATAAACACATCTAGTGATTCCCACTATGATATCTTTACCCAGCATTCAGCTTGGAATACATGTCTCTTAACCATGGTCTTATTTTTCATTTATTAACTTTTATTACATGAATTTTTAGCTAGGGGTTGTGACATACTAACAAGTAAAAGAATATACCATATTATCTTAAGAATGAAAACGATCAAGTAATACTAAAAATAAATCCAAATGGGGTAATATGAATGAAGAATGTGGATCCATTAGAATTTCCATCTCTCTTTATTTACAGTTTCGTCTTCAAGCAATTAATGTCCCACATGAAGCTTGACCAAAGATAATTAAACGATTTGGCCAAATAATGTGATTAATATCCATAAATTTGAAAATAAAATAATCTCTTTCAATCCAAATGCTTTCTCTTCCATTGAATATTATTTATTAGATTTGAAAACAAATAGAACTTAAATTAGAAATTGTTAATCTTTTATTTTGTAAGCTTGTTAGCACTATATCTTCATCATGTCCCACTTATCACCCCAATTGGGGGGATAGCATAAGATTTGAACCCAAGACTCTAAGTTCGGTGAGACTTCATTTCCACAGCCATTGCTAATTGAGTTACCCCAAGCAGACAAAAATTGTTAAATTAATATGGAATGATTGATGCGTATTATTCTTGTTGAACTTGGAACTAAATATTTTATTCTTGCAGCTACATTTTAAGCCCCCAAACAAGCTATTATAGATGCATATCAATAACCAACATGGCATGTCCTTCTGTGATTCTTTGATTAAAGAGAAAGACTAGCTCTTAAATCTTGGAGTGGTCAACACTATAGGTACATCCAACAAAGCATTAGTGGCTTAACAAAAAGGTAAAACTAATCATCCCAACATATAACATCCTAACAACAATAATAAAAAAAAAGGTCTCAAACCCTATCAGTGGGCATATGCTCCCACTGTTGATAAATGATAAAATTAAAAAGTAAGAATACTAATACAAATTGTAATATTTATGGTGGAGATGGTTGTCTAGAGTCTTAATATTTCAAAAATATGGATTCCTTAGAAGAATCGATAATGAAGCATAACAACAATCTTTATTATTATTCTTCTAACAATTCTTCTCGTGGACATGCATTTTCTACTTTTAGTTTTTTCTTCAATGTAATATCTACATCTTCTTTTGATGAGTGGCTTATTGATTTTAGAGCATCTTGTCATATGGCTAAGCATAAATACATTTTTCAAATCTTAATGATTGTAACACCAAACTAATATTTGTTGATGATAATATGTCTCTTAGTGTTATAAGGTATATAATAGTTAAGGTAAAGCATGTTCATTTCGATAGTCCATTATGTGTCCAAATCTTTCCTACAAGATTCTATCAATATAACATATCACTCATTTAGGTGAAGATAAATAGTATGGTATTTTAACTCAGTTGTAATCAAGGTTTTTAAAGACATTAAGCATGTCATTGCCACTAGAATTGGTAATTATATTACTAAGTTATACAAATTTGATAACTTTGAGTCATCATGTTTTCCATCATTTTTCAATGTTCACAATGATGACTTGAGCAAACCTTGGCATAAGCTATTTCGTCATTTAAACTATTTCTCATTGTAGAAACTATGTAATCAAAATATGGTGACCTTTTTCCCTCTTGTTTCTTGTAGAGATGGTTTTTTTGTTGGTTTTATCCACAACAAACATCATTAGGATAGTTTTGACAAACACACATCTTGTCATTCATTACCCTCTTGCAGCTTGTTCACAATGAGTTTTGCTAATATTATTTCTTCCACTTCATTCTTTGAATGAAATTACTTCTCAAATTTGATTGGTTAATTCTCTATATGCACTTCGATTTACTTATTAAATCTTAAGAGTTATTTTTTTTACATGAATTATTCATACAAAGTCATCATAGAGAAACAATCTAGACACCAACGACTAGGTTCAGAACAAATAATATAGGTGAATATATTAACATCATATTCACTAGTTACTATAGTACATAGGGAATTTAAATGCAAACTAATATTATATATACACCGTATAAAAAAGTGATGCTTAGATAAATAATCACACATTAAAAGAAATAGAAAATTATATGATACAATCAAAAGGGCTACGTCTTCATTATTGGGTGAAATCCACCAATTATGTGAATTACATAGTAAATTACATTCACAAAAATGATTTAGAAAAAAATATAATACTTGACTCAATCATATGCAAAAATAAAACCAAATGTAAGTGACTTTCATGCTTTTGGTTGTTAGCTATGGACTCACATTCCCAATGAGAAAAGGAAAGCGTTATAGATTAAAATTAATAGGTACATTTTTGTTGGGTATTCCAAAGATGTCAAAGGTTATATATTTATTCAACCTCATTAAAATAAAAAAAAGGATTATAATAAATGTTATATTTGATGAAAATGTATTTTCCCATGAGCCTAATTGAATGGTTATGTGATATTTGGCATCTATGACATCTTGTAGTCTTATTCTAGTTTCTTCTTCATGATAATGAGGCTAAAAATCCACCTCCACCCAATCACCTTCCTCTTGATGAATCCATTGAACATCAACCCACACCAACATCATAGCTTCCTAGTTGGGTTCATTCAATATGAGGAGTTGGTGATATTGCTAGTGTTCCTATAGATTAGTGTCATAAACATTCAAAATTTTAATGAACCTCCTCTCTTTTTGTTAAAGTTTCAATATCTTATGATCTCGATTTATTTGTAAAATATTTTCAACCATATTTATTGGGATGGAGAAATAAATGAACAATATCATTCGTTAATGATGAATTATACTTAAAATCACATACATCTTTTGAAAGGAACAAAACATTTTCAATGTAATTTGGTGTTTAGAACTAAGTATACATCGAATGGAAGCATTGAATGGAATAAGGATTTGTTAGATTCCAAATGATTCTTCCAAATTAATGGTACTTAGTACAATGAAACCTTTTTCCTTTGTCACTTTAATTAATTCCATCCACCTTATTTTGGAACTTGCTACCTCTCATAAATGGGAGCCACATCAGATGATTCGTAAATCTATCTTGTTGCATGGGGATCTGCATGAAGAAATCTACATGGAACAACATCTTTCTTATGTTTACTATGATTCTAATCGTGTCTTCGAGCATAAACAATCTCCTAATGGTCTTAAAAAATATCCTTAAACTTGATACACTAAAATGGATATGTTTCTTCTTAATGCTAGCTTTTCTAAATGCCATTTTTGTTGATTTTTCAATTGCAAAAGATACAGGAACAATTTTTTGAAATATTGATAATTAATTCAAATTATGTATGTCTTCTTTTAAAAATTCCAATTTATCATTAATAAATTACACTTAATAAATTCAGCATAAAACCATAAGGACAATAGAGATCACAATACACAAAGAGAACACAATATTTACCCTCGGAAACCCACGTGTGGGAAAAACCCAACACTGTTTTCCTTAGACAAATTATTCAATTGAACAAGAGATAAATCTAATGAAATTAATAAACTATGAGGTCAAACTAACCAACAAGCTATGATTAAACTTGTTCAAGAAACCCTCTATTCAAGTCAAGTCAAGTCAAATGTATACCTGTTGAAGCCCAAAATTGTCTCTTTTTTACAACCTTCTTACACTCCATTCTCCTTCCTTTTGATGCTAATAACTCTAATTGAGCATCAATTTACAAGGTTTATGGAAATAACATGTACTTAAACTTATTTTACTTCATAATTTTCCTTTTTCTTTATTATTTAACTCAATATTTGCATAAGCTATTGAATTGTACCAATTTTGCAGCTAATGGCTGATTCTGTAGCATAGTTGAAGGTTCGATGGGTTTCGAAAGTCTAGCTGAGGAATGAGACATATGGGTAGGTGGCTAATAGATGGAATAATGATTTTTACCTATATTCATGATTTGGATCAATGATAAGAACACCACATAGGCCCAGTCAACGCAGAAGTCAACCAGCGAAGTAGGATCCAAAGGCAAACTAGGTGAGTGGGAAAATTAATGGAAGTAGATATTTAGCCTCATGATTTGATTTTGTGATAGAAAATCATGAGGAAATCATGAGATATTATCTTCTTATGTTTTTATAGCCTCTTTCAAGTAGGATAGGCTTGTAAATATCTAAAATAGTTATTGATAGAGGTTATAAATCTAGCTCTCGACATGATAAACACAACCTTGCATATTGTTTCGAAAACTCTATTCACAACTATAAAAAAAAAAAATGTTTCATTTGATACCCTTGTTGTGTTTTGTCTCAATGTGTATATAATCACTTAAAGAAGTCATGTTGTTACCTACATCTTGCAGGAGGGACCCCTAGAGTTGTACATTTTTGTTTTTTATTATTAACATTTCAATTCTGCATTTTATACAGTGTTTAATTAGTTTATTTCACTGTCCAGTTTCAATTTTGAATGAATGTTTAGGACTATGTTTAAAGCATGATTTGTTTAATCATTTTTCTGTAGGATGAATGAGTGACACCGAGATCTCTTATGCACATGAAAATTAATATGGCAAAGTGTGGATTGATTTAGGATTTGAAGTATAATTTGAGTTACATATGTGTTAAATTACATTTGAGTGAAGGAGATTTCAATGTCCATTTAGTGTGATTATAAAGTTAATTATATTTTTCTGTTAGAGTGATTTAGATTTAATTTCATTATTTATTTGAGAAAGTGTGATATTTATTTATGCAAGTATGATCTTTCTTTAGAACAAGTGCGATAATTTTAGTTCATTTTTCAAGTGTGACATTTATTTCGAGAAAAGTGATATCTATTTCAAGCAAGTGTGATGCTTATTTCAAGTAAAGTGTGATATTTCTTTTAAGGAAGTGCAAAAATTTTGATTTCATTTTTGTTAAAGAGTTACATATTTACTTTCATGTAAGAGTGATAGTTGTTAGAGAAAACATGTGTATCTTGATATCTTAATTTAACCTAGGAATTTCTTGAATAGTAAAGACTTCTAGTAAATATAGTGCATGTACACTTCATCATTATACTAGTGTTGATCGATAATTTATGTAGTAATTTAACATGAATTGAACTACCAAACATTTTGGCGCCATTGTTGGGGAAGTGTATATAGGAGTGTTTTTCTTTTCATAAAATAAAAATAAAATGATATGCATAGGGAAAGAGATTCTATCGGTGGATTCATAAGTAGAGGTAGGAGTTTAATTCCAGCCTCATCACTCACCCCACCACGATCTCATTGTGCCACACCCTCCACCCAAACTCATATTCCATCAATTGCATGCAGACGTAGACTTCCTGAGGTACATAGATATGAAATCCAACCTAAATATTCACCAACTTCCTCTATGGAAGCTATAGTAGAAGAAGGAGATCCTACATCCCCTACAGATGGAGTAATATTTCTATCTTCAACTAGAGAACAACTTCTAGGAAAAGAACTAGAAATCCTCAGTGAAGAAGAAGAAGAAACCAATTTTAACATTCCATTGATAGAAGAACCAGAGGAGGAACTAGAAAATCTAATTTTGGAACCTCATATTAGCTCTGAGGAATCTACAATGGTAGAAGAGGAAGGAGAAGTAGATAATGTGAATGTTGAACATAGGACTGGAGGTGGAAGAGGAGGAAATAAAGAAGGTGGAACAGGTGGACGAAGAGGAAGAGGATTTGATAGAGGAGATCCATAAACTTTTGGATTTACCATCTTTGATGAATATACCACAGCAAAGATGAAAAATATGTCACCCTCTATCCTCCCTAATTTCCATGGATTAAGAAAGGGGGATCCTGAAACATTTCTCTTTGAGTTTGAGGTCTTGTGTAGATTCTATGACTACTTGCTTGATACTCAAAATTTTGAAGTTGTTTCCAACCACTCTTAAAGATGCAACATTAGGATGGTTTATGGGATTAGGAGCACATTATATAAGAACATGGGAAGAGATGAAAAATGCATTCTTAGAAAAATACAAGGAATGTTGTATGTCCCATAACCTTAAAGTTTAAGTCTTTAAAATGATGCAGAAAGAAGATGAAATCTTGAATATTTCATTGAAAGATTTGCTTATAATATAAAAAGGGACAAAATGCATAATCTAGATGAAGAAACTTTGAAATCTCTCTTGCTGAAATCTATGAGAGATGAGTGGATAAATCTTCTCAATTTGATGGGTAAAAGAGATAATTGTAATTTATCATTTGGAGATATATATAAGTTATGAATACACATTTCAAGAGGAAAGGTAAGAACGGGGAAAAATCCAAGAGATCGTGTTATGTCTAGGATTAATAAATCTGCAGCTGGGATAGTAAGTAGGGCTGAAATAGGCAATTTTCTTGACAATTTCAAAATAAATATTTTGGGGAGTCTTAGCGAACAAATAGATACCCTTAAAATAAAAAACAATAAAAAGGATGAAAATGTTGCATTATCTATCTTTTGTCCAAAATATAGAAATAAACATCCCTTGAGAGAATTTCCCCTTGACTTAAAATGTGTAGAAACATGTGTTATATGTGAAAAAAATCATGATACAAAAGAATGTTCTTCAATACTGGGTCTTAAAGTTGTTTTTCAAGAGGAAGTAATGCCAAATCAAGTAGACCATCTTTGTTTTATTGCTAAGAGACCATGGAAAAATCCACAATCAAATATGACTCAAGGTTTCAACACTCAAAAATATGCACAACCACCACAAAGTAATTGGACTACACCCATGCCTTGGAAACCTTGGCCTCAACCTTGGGCACAAGGATGGAAAATTTCTTATGGAAAGTATCCTAAATATCCTCAATTTAAACAATCTTACCCTATTTTTCCACCACACTATTTTCCTAAGCTTGTTAAACCTTCTCAACCTCAAAATCCAAACCCACAACATTCATTACCATTTCTAGAAAATCCAAATCAAGTACCCACACCACCACTTCCAAATCCAAATAATAAAAATTCACAGCTTGTTTACAACATAGAAGGGAATAATTTCTGAACTTACATGATAAATCCATTAGATCTAAACAATGTCCAACTTAGATTTGGTAGAATATTGGAAAATAAGTCACCATCTATTATTATCCAGGAATATGAGAAGGATAACCTCTTTGAGAAAGAGACATATCTTCATCAAGAGGAAAATCCTCAAAAGAAAAACACCCCTATACATTTTGATGATACTTCAATAAACTCAACTCCCATTATAGAACAACCTTCAGTTTCTATTCAAAATCTACCATTTCCTGAAAGATTGAAAATTGACAAAGGGATAGAAAAACAAATTATGTTTCTTGATTATGATATGATAGATGAACCGAATATGATTATGATTACTTTAATTACAAAATGACTTTGGTTCTAATGAAATATCTCATCAAAAGGATATGAAACCAATATGAAACCTTATTATCGTTCAGATTTACTCCATTCCTTTTGTATATAATCCCATTTCCTTCACATACCATCACAGTTCCTTACATTATATCCATTCAACTCGGCCCTATTCCATTGCCAAAAATGCCTAACTTATTACCAAATTCCATCTTTTTGACCTACTCCATAACTAAATTCCTTCCATAACCTTGTCAAAAATAGAAATTAGGGACTAATACTTCTTGAGTATGGGATTCATTTTATGCTTAGAATCAAATGGGGCTAAAATTCTTGAGTAATACCTATAGGTGAAACAGTTGTTGCATCAAACGCAATGGTTAGGGTTTGTTGAAAAAAATGATGGGCATGAGAAATAAGTTACAAAATAATTTTTTAGTGAATATGATTGTATAGAAGTGGAGATTCGAGACATTGGATTGGTTATGATAGAGCCATTTTTAGTAGAAGCTATTGGATTACCAAGAATTGGGGAAAGTTGGTTCAAGAACAGGAAGATTAAGGAAAAAGAATGGGAGGTCTTCCTTAAAAACCCAGGTATGGATATCTCTGTCTTTAAGAAGGGAAATCCAGTCTCAGTATTGAAGAATAATTGGGGGAATTTGCTATTAATTATTCAAAAAATCATAACTTATGAAGGTAGGTTTGGAAACATTTTCTTTTACCATGCTTGCTTGATGATGAATTTTCTTCATGTTAATGAAATAAAGCTACCATACTTCCTGCTTTATAGTTAGAGAAAAATTGATAGAAAAATTTAGAGGAGAATACGGTCCATAGATAATGTCTTGTACCATCATGGGTTAGTGAAAATTTTAATTGAAGCCCATATGAAAAGCAAAGGGGATAACTGGGAAGATTTTCTGATTAGAAATCATTTCAAAGAAGCTAAAAAAAAAGACCTAGTGATAAAATAAGAATGAGTAGAAGAAAGTTTCCCTCAAACCCTAAGGAAAACTCACCTGCACGAGAAAGACAACAAGATTAGTATACTAATATCATCATCAGAAAATCATGAGGCTTAATATCATCATGAAGAAATCATGAGATATTATCTTATTATGTTATTTTTAATCTCTGTCGAGTAGGATAGGCTCATAAATATCTAAAATAGTTATTGATAAAGGTTATAAATATACCTCTCGACCTGATAAACATAGTCTTGCATATTGTTTTGAAAACTCTGTTCAGAGTTATAAAGAAGTTTCTATCGTTTGACACCCTTGTTGTGAATTATCTCAATGTGTATATAATCATTTGAGGAAGTTGGGTTGTTATCTACATCTCGCAGGAAGGCCCCCTGGAGTTGTAAGGTTTTATCATTTTTATTAACATTTCAATTCTAAATTTTGCATAGCTTTTAATTAGTTTATCTAGCTTTCTAGTTTCGATTTTGAATGAATGTTTCAGGCTAAGTTTAAAGCAGGATTTTTTTTAATCATTTTGTTGCAGGATGAATGAGTGAAACCAAGATATCTTGTGCACATGAACAATAGTATGAAACAGTGTGGATTGATTTAAGATTTGAAGTGTAATTTGAGTTACATTTGAGTTAAATTACATTTGAGTGAAGATTTCAATTTCCAGCTAGTGTGATTATAAAGTTAATTTATATTTTCATGTTTGTGAGAATAATTTCGGCAAAATCACATAAAAATCATTTTTTAGATTTAATTTCATTATTTAGTTATGTAAGTGTGATCTTTCTTTGGAACAAGTGTAACAATTTTAGTTTGCAGGTGTGACATTTATTTCAAGCAAAGTGTGATATTTATTTCAAGTAAGTGTGATGTTTGTTTCAAGTAAAGTGTGATATTTCATTTAATAAAGTGCAATAATTTTGATTTCATTTTTTTTAGAGAGTGACATATTTAATTTCATGTAAGAGTGATAGTTGTTAGAGAAAACATTTGCATCTCAATGTCTCAATTTATTCTAGGAATTTCTTGAATACTAAAGACTTCTAGTACATACAATACACATACACTTATATACTATACTAGGCTTGCTCGATAATTTATGTAGCAATTTAAGATCAATTAAATTACCAAAAAATACCCTTCAATTTTTGCCCTCTTTGATCTTCCTAGGCCGAATTTTGACCTCCTAGAATATGCCTAAAACATGACTTCCTAAAAATTTTGACCGGTCTAAAAATTTAGCTTGCCAAAAATATGTTGTTGAGAAACTACCTAGAAATTCACACATGAGTTCAAGAGAGAGAGAGAGACAGAGAGAGAGATATATGTAAGTGTTGGAAATAATATTGAAAGGGGGAGTGAATCAGTATTAGTCAAGTCAATAATATTTTTCATTTCCATATTCTGATTTATATATGCTACTTCAATGAAGGTAACCCACATGTACACGCAACTGTGTTTAAAGCAACCAGCATATATCCAACAAGCTTAAGATTCAGCTAATTCATCATATGTTGTTCTTTAATCAGTACTTCATTGACCATATAAATAGTAACCATGTGCAGTAATATCAAAACAAATCATCACACATAAGAAACACACATGAACACCAAGATTTACGATGGAAACCCAATGCCGGACAAAAACCACCTGCTGATGTCTTCTTCTAATATAAGAAAAACATGTTTACAATCTTGTACTGGTGTAGACTCATACCAATATGTAGGCACCCACCTACATAAGGCTACAACCTTCTCTCATTCTCCAACTTCTATTGGAAGGGAGCTACAACCCCTTAGCTCTTGTACTAGCCGATCCTTTTACTAGTACATAGGCGCCGACCTACTGAAGGCTCCAAACTTCACTCGTTTTTCAGCTATTACTGGAAGGGAGCTCCAACCACCTGGCTCTTATATTGGGCGATATGTTTACTAGTATGTAGGCATTGACCTACAGAAGGATATGACCTTCTCTTTTCCTCCAGGGACCACGTTTCATAAATTTTCAGACTCGATGCTCCTGGTACACAAAAATACACATGAAGGCCACGTTTCATCTAATTTTCATACTAGAACCATCAATAACATTGAAGCTAAAATTCAATCACCACAGTAATACAACCATCAAATACATATGCATTAACCAATCATTGAAACTCAATCATCAATCTCTGAATCACCCACTACCGAATCATTAAAGTCCCATCATCATTGAAGCAAATCACAATCAACCAATCAATCTGAGCATTTAGTATACTATCATCAAAACACAGTCACCAGAACACAGAGCAGAACCTAGAATTCTATAACAATAGCCAAATCCAACTGCAACCTCAAATATCATATCTCATAATGTATACGCTACTCTGATGAATTGAACCAATGTGTATACACGCTTTTACCAAAGCCAACTAGCGTATACACCTGCAAATATTAATTCATAATTTTGCAGCTATTCCAAACTTCAGTTATACCCAGATCATAACATTTACAGAATAACGTAGGCGTTAATATTCAGATATAGACTATATATGATCAAACCATATAATGATAATTCATTTCAAGCCTTAAGATCCTAATCCATCATTAGATCTTATCCCTCATCAACCACTAAGGTTCATCCTTGGTTCAGATCAAGAAAAGCACCATAAACCGATAACCTGCATACTAGATCTCACATTTCATCATATATTCAATACTTGCACACCTTGGCTTAATGATCTTATCCTCCTTATATAGTTTTAGGCCTTTCTCAATACCATGGATCAAAACTACTTAGGACCAATACCTTGGACCAAATACCTAGGGTCAATACCACAGACCAAATACCTTAGACCAATACCATGGATCAAAATACCTTGGACCAAATACCTCATACCAAAAACATGGTTTTCCAACATATACATGCTTTTCCTTCTGTGAAAGTGCATGTGTACATATACACTACTTGTGTTCAATGAAACTGCATGTATACGCAGCTTGGTCAAGGTGAACTTGCGTATACCTCTCTTTCTTCATTCTTTGTAGTCTGATCTGTAATTATTTGATGTTGACATGCCACATTGTGATCTTCCATCTAAGTGAGTTGCCATCAATGACAACACCTGTATCATAATGCCAACAATCTCCCCCTTTGGACTTGATGGCAACAACAACACCAAGTCACTATCCCCCTTTGACATCAAGGGCAAAGGATGGACCAAGATAATTTCTCCTTGGTCATGCTCCCCCTGAGTACATGCTGAATTCTCTGGTTGAGCTCCCCCTTTGTACATGATGAGATGCAAAGTCTGCAAATATTTCTAAAAGAATAACATGACTCTCAACTAAGTAACTTTGACCTTCCTATCACCAATGACTCATACATATATCAGTCTCCCAACCAAGGGGGGATATACCAAATTTATACATGACTGAAATTACATTATCCTTCCCATGCATAGTAGGGTTACAAATTACATCATATGATAAAAAAGGACTCATCAAAAGACTACGATGGACAAAGACAAATTATTACATCATGGGTCTTTATATGACCTTTACATTGAATGATATATATGAAGTTTATAACAGAGACCAAATATCTAAAAAAGACCATGATAGTCATCAACAACTATCGTACACCATGTGTGATCTTCTCCATAAGCATCAGTCAATAGCATCTAGACCAGTAACCTATATATGTCCATCATTAGTTCCCAAAATGTCATCAACCTGTGACAATGTATGTCTGCATATATCAATTCATCCTCTTGATCCCATCAAGATCAACTTGCTTCATTTCCTTAGTAGAAAGAGCCTTATCATAACCTTCCATGAATCAACTGAGCATATGTCATATCTCCAAGCGGTAGCACAAAATCATTCACATCATATCATATTTATGTGAAAACACCATAGAAATCATCTATAATCATAACATCATTATCAAGAACTACATGATATTTTCATAAGGACCTTCATTATATCATCACTAGGGAACATCCCATATCTGATAAGCATCCACCATGATAATCAAATTTTATGTATTATATGCATCACTAAAAAGTCATTCACAATCATCCATTAATCTGATCTGAAAACAAACTATGTGATCCAAGCATTATTATGGGCAACTCATAACCGTAACAGAGCAAGATGTATCATTTAGCCATATAAGCATCATCATCATTGATTAGGTACCAAAGACTTTTAAACATAATACCAACAATGCTTTATTAGAGGCATAGCATGTTCTCCTCCTACACCTGTTCCACCTGTTCACTGTCAAATCTAGTCATTGCAAATATCAGTCAGAGTTATCAAGGTGTCATCATTAATAAGATATACATCAACCTCTACAAATCATCAGCAAATTGTAACCATCATCAAATAGAGAAGATGAGTGACTGAACCATATCAGACTCCTGTTCCTGAGTCTGTCTCACTGCTTTTTCCTTAAAATACCATATATGTGACCGTGCAGCTTCTAACTCGCGTATATATGAAACTTATCCTCATGCTAACTACGTATGAGAATTGAAATTATGAAGTTTCACAATTTCAGCTCCCTCTGAGTCTGTTATGTCTGTATACTCTACTATGCCACATCTTTCTAACTGTACTTCCTTTTTCTTCCATATCTTTGAGTGTGATGATGTTTTCTCCCTTTGGTAAGGTGGCCAAAATTTTCTCATGCATTCCTTTGTTATATGTCCAAACTTGTTACAAGCATAAAATCTTACATGTTTCATATTCCTTCTATAACAGTCAATGGCTTTGTGACCAAACATATTGCAAGAAAAACAATATCCCTTAAACAACTTGGAACGTGATGATCTTTCTGTGTGACGGTCTTGAACCATTCTACTTCTGCATCTGGCTACAACATGTTCAAAATTATGACATATAAAACATTCAACATTATTCATTGGAGGAAATAACCGACTATCACTTTCATAGTTAGGAGTAAAAGATTTTCTTTGAAGACTTTCTTTCCTTGGTTGTTGATGGGGTTGACCTCTCATCTCCTTGTTGAGCATTTTAGATTTTTCGTTAGAGTTCCTTGCCTCACCTTGTGAGCTAGATTCACCTTCAACATATTCATGAAAACTAAGACCAATTTTGATGGTAGAAGACCTTTGACTACTAAGAATATTATCCAATATCTTAGTACTATCTTGAAATCGTAACAGATTATCATTTTCTTCTAATTTACCTTTTAAGATATTTACCTAAACTTGATATTCCTCTTCCCTTTCCAGATATTGCTTCTTCAAGATTTCTTCATCCTTTCTTCCTTCTTCCACTTGTAGCCTTAATTTGAGAATCTCATTTTCTTGTTCTTCATCTGCTTGAGGTAGTTCTTCATTCTGCTTAATTTCTAGATATTCTTTTAGAGAGAGGATCTCAACTTCAAGACTTACATAGTAACTGGATCTGTCTTGAAGTCTCTTGATTATTATACTCTGATCATTTATTTCATTTCTTAATGATGATGAGCCCCAAAAATGGGTAACTTATTGGGCTCATTTTGCCTATTATTCTCGATTAATCCACCATTATTTATAGTTTTATGCATGATTTTGAATATATTTATGTTAATTGAATGAATGAGAATAGTCACTTGATGATAGAGTCTAATAAGTATTTATTGCAGATTTTTCGACATCTTTTGGACCAAGGTCAAGCATTTATGAACAAGTTGACAGCCAAATATGAAGGAACAAGGCTGAGGATTTGTAGGAAGGGTGTCTCCTACACTATATGACCCCTTCCTTGAGTTCTCCACCATTAGCTCGGAGTTCAATAGCCCACCAAAGACGATTTCAAGGGGCAACCGAGCAGATTTTGTGAAGTGGCTGACTAACTGCAGCCTTGAGTAGCTAAGCTCCTCAAGTTAAGGAGGGCTATTGGGAGTCCTCGTGGTGCATAAGTAGGAAGGCTTCAAGCCTTGGAAGTTTAGCTATTGAACAATTGTTTTTCGCACTTTAGTATAGCTCTGCATTTCAGCTCATTTTCGAGCTCTTGCTGTAAACAATTTTGTGACATGATTATCTTTTGAGTAATGGAGATAAATTTCACTTTACACCAGCTCTAAGATTTCTTAGGAGGTTGTAGCTCTTGGGATTTGGCCCAACCCAAGTGCCACTACCTCCTTTGTGTACTTTTATGTGTTTTCCTTACATTCATAGAATAATTTATGTTATTTAGGTTAAGATCTTGCTTTGTTACTTAGGTTGTTTTTGATGATTAAAATAGCTTTTCATGCTTCAGGTTGATTTGACAGTTTGGTAATAGAAAATATCTACAAAAAGGCCATCAAACAATCCTTGATCTCACCTCTCCCTCCTTAGGACCATGAGCTGATACCAAGGCATACTTGCTACCACAAAAAAACTGTTTTTGCCTTTCCATGCAATTGTTAGTGTTAGATTTTTAGTTGGAAAAGTTGATACTAGTTGTACTTGCATGTTTGGAGCTGTTCTTACTTAGTTTCCATAGTTATCTTGCATGATCTCATGTCTATAAACTTCTGTTCATCATGTTTCTTGTTTTTAGGTCAGATTAGGTCAAAATAGATATATCTCTGGTTTTTCTAGTCTTTGTTCGATCAGTTTTGGAAAATAGTGTGCAGAGCACCTGTAATACATCCCTGCCTATCCTTCCTCTATCACACAACCTGCTCCAACCGCTAATCCAAGATTCCTTCCCTTCATTTGCCCCACTTTTCCAATTTGCCTTAATTTCTACATTCTTGTGCAACATTTCTCCCTCCATCCTTGAACAAATCCAACCACCTTCATCACTCCCTAGCTTCATTCACCAGGTCTTAGTCCCCTTAACATCCTCATCCATCCTCCATTTCCACTTTCCAAGCGTTTTTCCACCATCAACCCTCTGAAATCATCTTTCGGCTCTTCTAGTAGAACTTCCTGTAGAACATCCCATAGAACCCCTGCAGACCTCCTGTAGAAGTTCACGTGAGCAATTTTTCAAGATCTGATCATTGTGAAACTCTATGGAAGGATGCTATGGACTGCTTAGGTCTCCTTCTCACCTTCCCAACCTCTTGCAAGCACCCACTCCATTTCCTTTCGCTAATAAACCTCTGCACAGTCAAAAATAGTTAAAGCACATGCATAATAATTCTGCAAAATTACTCAAAAATACAAAAAATATGTTTTTTCACATTCTCCTTCAGAAGTAGCTTAGTCACCTACATTTTACCTTTCCAAGAGTCAATGGCATCCATTTCTACATCTTTCATCTCTTTTCTTGCACATTAGGGTTAGTCGGTAAACTAGGGTTTGCTAGGGTTTGCATTTCCTTTCAGGTTTCAACTTCTTTCTACAAGTATACTAACTTCATTTGAGTTAGCTTTTTTCCATCATAGTTAAAAGATTCTTCTAAGAGCTCATAGAAGTTGGCTTATGCTCTTAGCGGATTTGTGCTCGCTGATCAAGTGACAGCCTGCGGCAAGAGCTAGTACTTATGCATATAGCACTGTCGCTTCCAAGTTTGTTACGAACAACCAGGTTGAAAAAAGTAAAGAAGGAAGTCCTAGGAGTTGCAGCATCATTGCTACAATACTGGAGCTCACCATCTTTTTGGCGTTGTTGCCGAGGAAGCGTCAGAGTATTTGTGATTGTTGCTTTTCTTCTATCTTCTACTGCAACCTTCTGCTAAGTAGTTTATTTCAGCAAGAGTAGAGTAGTTGTTTTATTTCCATTCT
Source organism: Pinus taeda (assembly GCA_000404065.3). Classification (NCBI taxonomy): domain Eukaryota; kingdom Viridiplantae; phylum Streptophyta; class Pinopsida; order Pinales; family Pinaceae; genus Pinus; species Pinus taeda. The sequence goes on from APFE030031727.1 coordinate 28,899, forward strand.
GCAATTTCATCTCCGCAAAAGTAGATTAGACATTTCTTGCTTTCGTAGACTAGTCGTTTAATTCTACAAGCATAGATTAGCATTTCAATTCTGTAATTTCAATTCTGCAAGTGTAGATTAGCATTTCAATTCCACAATTTCAATTCTGCCAGCGTAGATTAGTCTTTCAATTCCACAATTTCAATTCTTCAAGCATAGCTTAGCATTTCACTTTTGTAATTTATTTTAGTAGCATAGATTAGTATTTCCTGCTTTCATTTCAATTCTGCAATTTTCATTCTAGCAAATCTAACTTTAGTTAGTTGTAATTTGTTGTTCAATCAATTTCAGTTTTGCAGGTACAAGCAGAGAAATACACAAAAATCAACCAAAAATAACTCATTTCATGCCTCATAGGAACAAAGACAATTCAGGAAAATTCTTACCGAACACCCCCACCACATCACTGAGTCACCCTTCTCTCTTCTTCGGTGGCAGTGAACCTCCAGAGATATACGAAGATCCTCTAACAGAAGAAGAGCAAGAAAACATTCCTCCTGAGACCATGGCTGAACACAAAAACGGTATAGGAGATGAGGAGAGAATAGAAGGAGCCTTTCCCATCTGAGAGATGAATGGGGACATAAAAATGAAAAACATAAGTCCTTCAGCCTTACCTCAC
>APFE030031730.1:0-43705 GCA_000404065.3 Pinus taeda
CAGACATATGGCCGCCACAAGCACCTGAGTGGCAGTCATTGAGGACTCTCTCAGCTTCCTCGTGAGTAAGACAACGACGGAGAACAAAGTCAGCGCCGAGGCGATACAAAGTATCCCCAATGATCTGATATGGTTGGGATTGATGACGAATCCTTCGTCGAGCATCTTTAGAAGTGCCCGGACGGAAGGAGGACGTTTGCAAATACGTGAGAATGTCACCATACCAAGGGTCGAGGGTGCTGATGAGAAACAAGGTTTCATCCGGGATGTGATCTTCCGTATGAGATGGTGAAGAAGAAGATGGCAGAGAGAAAATTAACTCAGCAAAAACTAGCGATTTCTTAGACTTGGCGGAAGTGAACTCCAAGTCAAACTCTTGGAGGATAACAATCCACTTAGAGTATTTGTCCCCCAGCAACTGGCGTGACAAGGTATAGGTCATGGGGTTGCAATCAGAAATCACTGTAGTAGTGCGCAGCAGAATATAGTGGCGGAAACATTGGACCGCGCAAACAGCAGCTAATGCCAACTTCTCGACATGTGCATATCGAGTTTCTGTGTCAAGGAGGTTTCTACTAAGATAATAAATGACATGCTCAGTGTCATCGTCATCAATTTGGACAAGAACCATACCAATAGTGGTGTCGGTAGCGGCTAAAAATAGGATGTAATCACGATGATAATTTGGAGGCCGAAGTAATGGAGCAGAGACAAGGAGATCCTTGAGACACTCGAAAGATTCTTGAGCCACCGTATCCCAATGAAAAGGGACATCCTTTTTAAGTAGCCGCGTAAAGCCTTTAGCCACTTCGGCGTAGTTTGGGACAAAACGACGTAAAAAGTTTGATTTTCCTTGCAGACTTTGCAGTTGGTTTAAGGTAGCAGGGGGAGGGAGATTCACAATAGCTTCGACTTTGAGGGGATCTAGACGGATGCCAAATTGTTGAACTGGTAAATCCCCTCTGCGGATAGAGGCGATCCCACTAGCCCAACACGGGTCTAGCAACAATCACACACGCTACACGCAGGTTCCTAATTGCATAAATCAAAGATCGATCAGAATGATCTACCTGGAATCCAACACTATTTGTTGTAGAAGAAACGCCACTCCCGTCCTTTAGCTTTGCCTGGTCACAATCCTTACGCTCCACGTAAACGGACACCTGCACAAGTAAAGAACAATACAAACACAAGTGTAAAATCCAGTATATGCGATTATATATCGGTCAGACAAGATATAACTCAAATATCATCAGAAGACACATGAGTGGAACCATAATGATAGTCGTTCATTAATCAAATAAAAACAGAGAAAGATTACAACCAAAGATGCCTGACGTTGAACCTCCTCTGACTGGGCCAGCAGCTAAATACGCCTTGCAAAGTGACCTCTTCTCTCTCAATATTTTGGCAGCATAACCCCTCTATAATCCTCAATTCTCACTATCAATCCAGCATGAACTTGGCACTCACAATAGCTCTAGCAAAACTAGTTCTAGCAAAACTATTTGGTTTAATGCAGGGTGACAGTCATTTATAGACAGAGGAGGAGGAAGTATGCATTGTACCCGGACACCTACTGAAGATTTGGCATTGTCCCAGAATAGCCACTGAACTTGGTTGTCATGGATAAGAAGATGACACTCGACCACTTCCATGAGATTTTTCCCTAGAGAACTGCATGAGCAATGAAGGAAAAAACACTTCATTACGCGCTGGCTAAAAATCATAACCAAATTTGGGTGGCGCTGGCTTTGTTCTATGATAGAGCATCCATGGGCGCGCCCTCTTTGGAGGAACTGACCCATTGGCGCGGGTAAGACATTGTGGACCCGCGCAAATGGAAAAAGGGCACTTTTTAGGGCTAATCTGCAAAAGGTGTCTTCAGGGATTTTGAAGTTCATACTTAGGATAATCCAATGCAAGTGTTTTTAAGTTGTGTCACTGGTCACAGGTCCGTAAATGTGTCCTCCAATGTGCAAAAGCAAGGGTAACAAGGATGGTGACCAACGGTGACAAATTACTGCGTAACAGTTGTATTTTCTTTGTCATTGCGATATGCGATCTTGCGATTGCTTTATCGCAATGATAAAGATAAATCATTTTGTGTTGGGGTTTTCTGATTGGTTTTATTAAAAAGGCCTTTTTTGAAATATAACTTTAAATTGATACCAATTTGAAACAAAAATTAAAAAAGGGACCCATTTCACATTATATTTTTAGAATATTAATGATATGAAATGGGGGGTTGTTGTATGTCACAACAATTGGCGATTCACTAGAAGAAACAGTTATCTCTGAAAAGTATAGAAATACTTAAACTTTTTCAAAATAGAAATTTTATTCAAAAGGGAAAATTCTAATATAACTAGGTATTGTTGCATTCGAAACAAAACAATACTTTCTTCGCTAATTTCCTCTTTTGTTAAAAATAGAGCCATTCTAGATTTTTTAAATTCGTGTTTGTTGGTTGGTATTGATAAAACAGAGAACTTTTTCCAAATCAGCTAGTAAAATTAACTCCTTTGTCACAGATAGAGCCTCTGCTACCAGCAAACGTCCATAGTTTCGGCAGGGATACCTTTAAACCATATCATTGTCTATTGTCCCATTTACTTCAGAGCATGATTAACAGAATGAATTCAAAATATGTTCTTTTTTCACATTTTATATTTCTTTTCATTTTCTTCTATTTTGTAATATAAAAAGTCATTGCCCTGGTGTGGTGGCTAGTTAAGTGACAATGCCATTCACTGGTAGTAATCTAACCGAACAAGCTGGCTCGTGATGAGATCCCTTGTCTTACAATTGAAGCCATTACCATATTTTGGTATGCAGTATTGGTAATGTCGGCTAAACTATTTTCCTATGAACATGGAAAGCAGGCTTGTAATAAGACCTCTTAACTTTTATATCCATTATTCTTGGAATTACACCCTGAATAATCATGAACTTATGTAAATGGGATAGACAATTCTCCTCCCTAAGACAGGATGGATGACAAGGTTAGAGTTTGAGATGCTGAATTTGGATTAGCTTCTATTTTAATATTGATAACCCTTCTGTAACCAATTTAAAAACCTAAAAAGATTTACAATATTTATAAACTTCAAGAGGGGTTCACTAAGATTGTGGTGTGGTTTCAGAATGCAATTATAACTAATTTCCTAGAAATCATTCCTTTTGTTTAATACTTCTATTTATTTAAAAGTAAATATCGCATTGCTTGTTTTTGAGAAACTCTTTGAATACAACAAAGGTCAAATAGAAAACGCCTTACAGTTTTATTTTCTAATTTCGCTACAAACTATAAAAATGCTATTAAAAGAAGAAGGGGTTACCCTCTCAATTGAATTTTTTTTTTCAAGATTAGACCATTAATAGGGAGAGAATCTCTCAACCCTAATAAATCTTGTAGAATGAAGTTCGAATGGCCTATCTTCTCACAGATCTGAAATGGTCCAAGCCACATCTTCTGGAATTTGGTGTGTTTTCCTTTATCTTCATGGGCTTTGTCCCATTTCAGGACTAAATCACCGACTTGAAATTGCTTAGAACCAGATGAAATTGAATCAAATGATGACTTGATGATCTGCTGATGTTTCACATGAATAATTTTGGCTTTTTCTCTTTCTTCTTCCAATTTAGGATTTGGTCATGTCTAAGCTGTAAAGAAGAAGAAGGATTTTCTTCAATGAATTGAACTAGAGCTAGAGAAGGAAGAATAAGATTTGTTGGTAATACAACTTCTTTTCCATAAATGAGTTTAAATGGGGAAGAACCTATAGAAGTTTTTTATGTTATCTTATCAGCCCATAGTGCAAATATTAAAGATTTGTGCCAGTTCTTGTGATTTTGTTCGATAGTTCGCTTGATAATTTTGATAAGGTTTTTGTTTGTAGATTCGTCCAAACCATTGCCCTGAGTATAATAGTTAGTAGAATATTTGAGTTTGAAACCTCTTTTGATTGCGAAATGGAACATAGCATTGCCTAAAAAGTAAGATGCATTATCAAAAACAAGAGCATTCGGCACGCCAAACCTGGTAATGATGAATTGATCTATGAATTCAATAATGGCTTCAGAGTTTGTTGTCTTTAACAGAATCACTTCAACCCACTTGGTAAAGTAATCGGTAGCAGTAAGGATATACTTGTGCTGTTTGGAAGAATTAGGAGTAATTTCTCCAATAATGTCCAATCCCCATTGCTCAAATGGTTGTTCAATGTTGACCGATTGCAGAGGGAAGGCTGATTTCTTTTGTCTTCCACTTGAAGTTTGACAATTTTAGCATTTCCTCACATATTCATGAGCATCTCTAAACAGAGTGGGCCAGTAATACCCAGCATGGATGATTTTGTGAACTGTGGTATCAACTCTGAAGTGGCCTCTTGCTGGTCCGTCATGCAATTCATGTAAGACCCTTTGTGCTTCCTGTTTTCAAGGCATCTTAATAAAACAGAATCATAATTTTGTCTAAAAAGAACATCATCAATAATGGTAAAAATTTTTGCTTTCAAGCTTATGGCCCTTTTGTTTTTGTAGGACAAGTTGGGAGGTGCATATCCATTTTTTAAGTAAAATATTAAATCGGCATACTATGATTCAGAGTCAATGATACTTATTTGGTTGATGGTTTCAGATTGATCTATATCGCTTGATTCCGGAATGTTGGATGCACCTGCCAATAACCTACAAAAACCTTGGCCTCTAACAATCTTTGCTAGCTTGATTTCTAGGTCATATTCTTGAAGTGTTGTTACCCAATTTGCCCTTTTTTCTCCCAGTTCTCTTTGGATTAACAGTTGTCTAACTGAGGAGAAAGGAACTATAACCTTTGTATGGGCTTTTAACAGGAAGGGTCTGTAATGTTTAACCGCTTTATATACAGCAAAGGCTTGTTTTTCTACTTCAGAATAGTTTAGTTCTGCACCTTGAAGATTTGAGCTATAGAATGAAATTGGTGCTTCCAAATTGTGATCGTTGATCTGTGTAAGTACTGCAGCATAAGAGGAATCGGATGCGATGGTATACAATGTAAAATGATTAGAAAAAATTTGGGGTATTTAGAGCTGGGGCATTGATTATTGATTGCTTGATTAATTCAAATGCTTCCTTTTCTGGCAATCCCCATTTGAAGATCGAATTTTTCTTAATCATAGTTTGAAGTGGTAAAATAATTTGAGAAAAATATGGAATGAATCTTTTTACAAAATTGATTTGGCCTAAAAATGACTGCATGGACTTCTTATTATGAGGAAAATGGATTTCAAAAATTTCTTTAATCCTGTCTGGATCAATATAGATGCCATCTTTAGATACAATAAAGCCTAGGAGCTTACCTTGATCAAGAGCGAAGAAATATTTCTTAGGATTCAGAGAAATACCGTATCTCTTATAGCATTGGAAGATTTGATTCAAATCATGCAAGTGATTGGATCTCTCTTTTGAAAATACAGTAATATCATCTAAATAGACGACTACTGTTCTATTAATTAATCCTTTGAAAGCGATATCCATCGCCCTTTGGAAAGTGGCTCCTGCATTAATAAGCCCGAAAGGAATTTTCTGATATGCATATGTTCCCCACTTTGTTCTGAATGTGGTTTTGAGTCGGTCATCTGGGCAGACCAGAATTTGGTTATACCCTGAAAACCCGTCCAAAAAGGACATTAACTCTGAGCCTGCCACTGATTGGAGTATCTGCTCCATAGTGGGTAATGGGAAATTATCTTTTAAACTTGCCTTATTTAAATTTCTGAAATCAATACAAATCCTTATGTCGCCATTTTTCTTTCTGACTGGTACCATATTGGAGACCCAGTTTGAGTGTCGTACGGGAAAAATAATCTTAGCTTTCAAGAGTTTGTTGAGTTCAGACTTTATTTGACCCTCTAAGTTTGGATGAATTTTTCTCAACTTTTGCTGAACTGGTTTCTGTTCGGGAAGCATTGGGATAGTGTGCTGAATAATAGATGTGTCATATGTTTTAGATCATCATATCTCCAAGCGAAAACATGTTTATTCTTTCGTAACAGACTAATAAATGCTTCCTTTTCCTCTAAGGAAAGTCCTAATCCTAAATTAATGTTTTGAGGATTTTGTTCGGTGCCAAGGTTTATTAATTCAAACCTTAAGGTAGAGCTATGAAGATTTGTATTAGACACAGGTTTGAGCCTGTCTTTAATATCGTAAAGATCTTCAAGCTTCACTACGCACTTAGGGATTGAGTTTTCCTCTTGTTTACCTTGTATTTGAGTATCATGCTCATCTTCCTCAATGATCTGATTGTCATAGGATTTTTCAGAGATCAGAAATTGTAAAATGTCATCATCATGGTTAAACACTCTCTAATTGGTTACATTATCAGGAATGGATGGCCTAAAAAGTAATTCTACTGAAAACCTATATGGACTATAGTCTTCGGAAGGGAGTAGCTTGGAAGCGACATTGGCTAACAAGTCGGCTACCGAATTTTGTGCCCTGGGAATGGAAGAAATATTGAATGCTAAAAAATGGGTTGTTAGCTCTTGTACCAACGATTGATAATGCTTAAGATGGTTTGAAAGACAATGAATTGTATTCCTTACCTGTTTAACGATAATATCAAAGTCACCAAAGACCTTTAAGTTTTGAGCTTTGAGGTCGATTGCTTTATATAGTCCTTGGACTAGCGCTTCGTACTCGGCTGTGTTATTGGTGCATTCAAATTCTAATCTACAGGACATCATTGTTTTTTCTCCTTGCGGGCTGACCAAAATGCAACCTGCTCCTGATCCTTCACCGGACTTAGATCCATCAAAATATAAAGACCAAAATAATGAATTATCTACAGTTTTTGTTACAACCTCCTTAGTAACATTAACGCATTTAGACCTGTCGGTCTGTGAAAATTTTTCAATTTGTGATGTGAAATTGTTGACTAAGAAAGGAGATGGCTGGGCAATATAATTGTCGAAAAATGACTCGGAAGAATAATTTCCTAAGATATTGTTGTTCAACGCAACCGGTTGATTTCCCTGTTCAAATTCTATAATAGTGTGGGTCATATGTTTCTCCTGATCAATCTTTATTTGATTGGGATTGCCCTTATAGGGTAGCCACATGTGTGACCAATCGGTGGAGATATACCCATGGAGCTTTCTGACCAATCCCTGCTTAAAGTCAACCCATAGAATTCAGGTATATCGGCGACTAGGATGTCAATTCTTTGGACTATTCTTGTGTCTGCCGATAACCTGATCGTTACAGAGTTTATTTCCCCTAAAACTTGAAATTTAGTTCTATTAACTGCACAATATGAATAGAAGACTTCTGGGGTTCAATATTCAGTTTAGAGCAAACTAAAGCAGGCAATATATTCGAGGATGCCCCAAAATCGATTAAGAAGTTGTGTAGGTTTCGATTATAAATTTCATAAGTCAAGAGGAAGGGAGGGGTATGGGAGTTTGATCTATCTCCAATCAGAATTGTGTCAGTTGCCTCAACTCTACCAGCAGGAGGTTGTCCTGAGTCACTTGCAGCTTTAGTAGTGGGAAGAGGTGAAGAAGGAATAGCGTTAAGTTCTTTGAGTAGTAATTTTTGCTGATGTTTTAATTTACTAAGTTCAAACATGGTGATGTTTGCCTTAGTTTTCTTCATGTCATCGACAATGTTGTAATCCATCGAATCAGAAACTACCAACGTTTTAGATGACGAAGGTGTAGTAGAGGATGATGGTTGATTTATAGATACTGTCACGGCTGGCTTTCTAACGAGTACCTTTTCCTTTACGGTATTGGTTTCAGCGCTCCTTTTCTTTGGATTAGCTTGAACAGGTTCGGGAGTACCTTTACTCCTAGTAGTGACAGGAAAGGCTTCTTGCTCAACGTCAGTATCGGAATTATGGAATATAAAGTCCCACATCCCGTGACATTCAACTACTTCCTCTTCTTCTTCTTCAGATGGTGTAACTGCTTATTCCTCTTCTTCTTCCTCAGGATCCGAGTCTACATATGATATAACGTTTGGAGGTTTGGACTCGGGTTTCTTGAAATTCCTAAATGGTTTCTTCATTGAGGATTCTGATAATTGTTTCTTGATCTCAATGATTTCATTCAACATGGTTTGAAGGACTTTTTGAAGGCCCTCCATGTCATATGGATCCTTAGTAATCTTTTTCTTACAGTCATCTTTAACGAACACTTTTTTAGATTTTCTTTCTTCCAAGGTAGTTCTCTTTTCTAAGGTGATTACGCTTTTTTCCACAGCGAGTGCTTCCTTCATGTTTTCGGCCAATGTCGATTGTTTAGCCCTATTGACAAATATGGCAATGTTTGAAGGCAAAGTGGTGATATACCACTCGCTTCTAACTTGTTCGCTTGGCTTTTCATCAGTGGGGATTTTGTTCAAGAGTTTGTTGAATCTGGAGTTAAACTCCTTAATGGGTTCTCTTGACTCGATCCTTAAATTGGAAAGGTCATGGACAAGTGTAGCTAAGGATCTGTCATCACCGTATTTGGTGAGAAACTGTTCCTGGAAAATATTCCAACTCATGATGGATCCAAAGGGCAAGGAAAAATACCAAGACCCTGCAGATCCTTGTAGTGAATAGGGAAACAATCTTACTACCACATCTTCTTCAGTGACTCCCTTTAGATTGACTGACAGCATAAAATTGTTAATATGTTCTTCTGCCGAAGTTCCAGCTTCTGGATTCAACTTGGGTAACCATTTTTCGAGGTAATCGGGTAAAGGATGTAAAGGTTCAGGCATGGTGACCGCACCAGGACTTCTCCATGGTCTTTGGGCCATTTTAGGATTACCAACGATCGCTTGTGGTGTTCCAAGTGCCTGAGGGGGAGGTGGAAGTACAGACTGAAAAGATTGCGATGCTTGAGATGAAGTCCCTTGGTGAACAACGATATGAAGTGGTGAAGTGGGTGTATGACTTCGCACAGGTGATGATGAAGTGGAAGATTATGGGGAAAAGGTTTCACTACCAGAACCTTCGGCGGTCTTTTTGATCCTTTTCCTTTCAGGTAAAGGAAATTCAGGTGGTTCAATACCTAGCTTTTCGCTTTGGAGTCTGGTAAGATGAGGGGGTAAGCGAAATTCCGAAGTGTGACTGCTTTGTGATACTTCAGATCTAGGAGGGGAAATTGAGAAGCCTTGAAGTTTTTGGATGATGGATTGAACTTCAGGACACTCCGGACTTAAGTGTTCTAGAGTATGATGTAATTGAGCAGTAGTAGTTGATTCCTCTTCGTCTCGTCTGGATACTGGAGATTCAGAATGCGAACAAGATGTCCAAGGAGAGGCGAAGGGTGAGTTACTCTTAGAATGGTTTGTAGGTGTTGGCTTACTCGCCATTCATAGCGGATGGCCCTCCTTCTAGCGCCAGAAATGTTGATGGCCCGAAAATCGCTGCCACAACATTGGGGGATAACCACCTGGTTCGGACCTTAGTACAACTCCTTTTCCGTTTGGGATGGTGGCTCCGACTGGAGATAACGGGACCAGTTTCCCGATAATAAAATAAAAGGGATGGATGGGTGATGAATAGTTTGCTTAAGTGATAGGTGACTAGCTTATTCTATTGACAGAAATAGGGAAACTAATACTAATCCCGGGAACAACTTATTCATTCGGAATGCAGCGTTAAATAATCTTTATCTATCTAACAGGCATGTAGATGACTCTGTAATATAAATAAGAGACATTCAATCATTCAAATATTACTTCATATGAATAGTCACAATGAAGCGATAAACACAAATTACTGCATTCACTGTTTATATCGTCGATACATATATACGATTGAAAGGGAAGCATGTGACAAACAACCAATAGTGGAATGCATAAGGAATGCTGCAAAAAGCACATACATATATAAGCGATAATAGCAAGAGTGATTTAAACAACAATTCATATAACAAAAATGAGTACAAATGCAGATAATAGTACCATGTGAGCTGCAGATCAATCTGAAATATCAATCGCTATTCAAAATTCCTTCTTCAACACAGAAATGATTTTAAACAATGACAGTAGTGCACATTTGCATAAAAACATTCCTCATTAAATTCAGAATAATTGGTCCAGTTTCATAAAAGAAATATCCCTGAAGTACAACAGTGCAACTTCAGGGTTTAAGTCATATACAAAACTTTTCGACCTTTTCTAAATGCATGAAAGGGTCTATAAATACTACTAAGCTAAAAAAATCTATGAAACAAAATCCTACTAAATTGGTATCAATAAGTGCGATCTATTTCTTAGGGGCGATCTGGCAGTCGGCGATGTGAGTCATGACTCAGGTTGTTTGCCCTTAAACCTGAGTTGGCTTATCGCAAGCATCGGCTCCACTTCTGGCAGTTTGTTGAGGCGCAAACTGAATTGGGCGGCAAAGGTGGCATCCTGAATGTCAGGTATAATATACCCGACAACATCCATGAGGCATTTCAAGCGGCTCTTTGGTTGTATGGCTTGATCAAGAAGAACCAATAAGCATCCCATGTCAAACTGTTGATTCCAGCGATTAATCTTCCATTTTTCTCCAACTCTGGGTAGCATGAGTGCTCCAACATATTTTTCGCTGTTAATTGACCTGGAGTACATTGGGAAATCATATTAGACAAATAAAGTGTATTATTTACTAACTCAAACAAATTTCTAGTCGTTGTTTTGCATCTGGAAATTGCTCTTTCTGCCTTCATTAGTTTCGATTTCCATTCTGTGAATAATATTTCTTTGTGCGATTCCAGAATTCTCGGTAGATTAGTCGCCCGGCCTATATCGGAATCCTGCCATTCTATAAATTTTTTCAGTGTTTCTTCGGCCTGATCCAAATCGGTCCTTGCTTTTTCTACCTTTTCGCTTATGGATGCTACCAACTCGCACAATGGTTCTTCTTGTGTAATCTGCTAACATAGTAGCTTAACCTGATTAATCAATGCCTTATTTAACTGAAGTGCTTCTACTTTGAATTCATCTACCTGAGGGAGCTTTTTCATTTGCTCAATTTGAGTGGTCAATTGACCGATTTGCTCATCTTTTGCTTTCATTGTTCCCTCAATTGATATTCTTAATTGCTCCAGTGTCTCCGATAGTTCCCTTTGCCTTTGGATTGCGCTTTCATAAATCCTCTGCTTTTGCTCTTGTAATTGCTTGGTCAACTGATTATTGTTCTGTTGCTGCACTAGCAATTCTTTCTCCGCCTGCTCTGCCTTCTGCTGAACTTCTGATAATCTCGCTTGTAGCGAAGAGATGTCTTGGTCCTTGGCCTTCAATAAACTGCTTACCTTCGATGCTTTATCAACGGTTTCCGCTGAATATGCTCCAGCAAATTGAGATAGTTTGGTTAAGTCATCGGAGGGGTCGAATTCCTCTTTCCACACAACATTGCCCGTTACTGTTAATTCAGGGAATGGGGAAGGTTGATCAACTCTTCTCCTTTTGCTCTGTCGCTTCACAACAGCTTTATGCTTAGGGCTATAAAATACATCCAAAGGGGGAATCTCTTCAATTTGCAAAACGATTTCTCTCGTTGGATCTTTAGGAATTATCTTTGTTTGTTTTGATTTGGGTAGGCCACTCGTTTCGCCCGAAACTGGTTTCGATGTCGCTTCTTGCGTGTCGCCTTATCTAGAAACCTCATCATCTTTCAAGCACTCTAGGTTGCTAATAGATGTACTGAATTGCTGCCATTGTTGGAGCAAATTCGGATCAACTAGTATATCATTATTATTTTTAGAGCTGCTCTCTTCTTGGGCTTTCGCCTAGGTTTCTTCTTGTCGCTGCACATTTTCCCGGATTACTTCCAGCCGCTGGCTATGCACTTCCTCCTATTGCTTTGATGTAGTAGGAGGTGGCGTATTACTTCGCTGTTCAGGTTCACTTGATCTAGTTGTCGTCGGAACAGTCGCTAACAGGTCTAGAGGCAGAGTTTGCAACCTCTGTTCTCTAATTCTATTAAATTCGTTATACACATTTCTGGCAAGCGAATTAACTTGATACAGCGATTCGACCGATGCAAACAAATCCTCGAATCTGTCTTCTTTGTGCTCGACCTTGGCCAATTTGGCCTGGTCGAGCGCATTGTAAGTGATCTTCCTCTGATCATACTGCCTGCTTGGAAGAGTAGCCAGAGTGAACAAATTCATTTTCCCAGCTTCCTTCTCTGCATGTTTGATATCATGCAGGGTATAAATTCCAATTCGTAAGGGAAACGAGGGCCAAACATGCTTTTTCGCTCTTTTCAGGGTCTGAGTAACCCCATCACCATTGATTTCATAAGCTACTTCCCTGGCAAGTAACTTATCGGGGATGTAAAGTGGTAGCACATGTGACCTGGCCTGGCTGCCAAAAGCTCTGATGTAGGTGAATTTCTCCTCCCCAAACCAGCTTGCTACTGCTGTCAAATCTACCCCTGCTTGCTCAGAAATCTTTGGGGCAGGTTTATCAAAAATGGAATAATGAATTGGCAACATAAAACCGTTGCAGATTTGATAAAGATGGTGCTGATAACTAGTCTTCCACAATTTTTTATAATATATGTGAATGGGTGTGGGGTCTTGCGACATCCACCTCCATCCCAGTACAGGAAATTCAGAATTAAAACACAACACATCCATCACATAGGCACTATAATAGAATGGCGGAATAACCCTTTCTGTGACACGATAGTTAGACCTGAAATCGAGATGGCTTTGGCTAACTTGTCGGATAATATAACCGCCCAATCCATAATTTCACCACTACATGCCGCCTCCATTAAGGGGACCATTTCTATGGTAAAATTGGTAGAGTCATGCAATCCCCATAGTCTACACATCATAATTCCAGCATAGCAGTAAGGAGAGAATAGGGAGTCAACTGAATACTTACCTGAGGTTTCATGCTTGTGTTTCGCTGGATTCTGTCTCCAGCCTCGAATTGGTTCAGACTCGGTCTCATTCTCTGCTCGAAATTTCTCCAAAAATGCCGCATTATATTTTTTCTCTTATGTCGGTAGGTGATACATTAGCCTTAGATATTCGGCTCGAAAAGAACCGAAAATCCTCCCGTCCGCAGTGCTAAACAATCTGTTGATAATTGGGAGCTCTTGGATTTCCCACCTTACCACATCCATGTATGGGAGAATTTTCTCCCGGGCCGCTATTCTGTGTAGAAAGGAGTCAGCCAAGTCTTTTAAATTGGCATCGGATTTACTGGTATTATCACATGAGATTTCTATATCGGTCACCTTCAGCTCTTCTGCTTCAACCAAATTATACGTCCCTTGCCAAGTGGTCCTGGTAAGTCCCAAGCACGTTGTATCTGATATAAGCCCTTTGTTCTTACCGCTCGAATCAACAACAGCTTGCCTCGTGGCTGGCGAAGCAGTAGGCATTGTGGGCTTCTTGGACTTCTTTCCCATCCCACTTTCTTCTGTCTCTATGGAAGAATCCTGCACAGAGCGAAAGATAGGCGTAACACAGGCAACAATAACATGAATTGAACAGAATGAAGTATATATGTGGATGCATTCATAGTGATCAATTGACTTAAGGTGGCCTTGTGATCAAATCCGTGGATAGATCGCAAGCCTGCTGTTCTCATTAAATGGTCGTTATGGCCTGTCAATCTCATTAATTCCAGCCGCTTCGATTAATGGCCGAATGATTTATTTGAAGCACGCCTTGGGCGATTTGGCGGTTTGAACGTGGATGAGCAACTTTTCAAAGGATATTGCCTTAATTATGAATAAATCATATTAAACTGCCATTTATGACTTTTTCTTTGAAAACTACGCTTTTTTCCCTTTTTGCAATCGGGCATCGGGGAAATGCTAAGTTATTACATTGGTTTCATTTGGAATCCGTGATTGCCAATAGCGATATTGCATTGTGTCGGGGACGGCTAGCAGGGTCGTTTAGAATGAGGGCATGGTGAGTCGCCGATCACCGATAGCGATATCGCATCACATCAGGCGAGGGGGAGCTTATTTGCACTTTAAGTGTTATCGGCGATCGCCGATTGCCAATTTCGCATCGCACCAAAGCAAGGGTTGTTAGTCACGTTGCTTTATGCTTTTTGCCGATATCCGATAACGATTTCGCATCGGCGAAAACCAAGATGTCTCTTAAATTTTACTTTCTTTGTCATTGTGATATGCAATCTTGCGATCGCTTTATCGCAATGATAAAGATAAATCGTTTTATGTTGGGGTTTTTTGATTGGTTTTATTAAAAAGGCCTTTTTTGAAATATAACTTTAAATTGATACCAATTTTAAACAAAAATTAAAAAAGGGACCCATTTCACATTATATTTTTAGAATAGTAATGATATGAAATGGGGGGTTGTTGTATGGCACAACAGGTTCCAAAGAATTTTTATGTTCATTGAATTTATTTTGCAATTGATCTTTCTTAAGAGTTTTGCCTTTCAGGTTCACCGCGTGATGTAGATATACAATTCCTAAAATGCAATCTAAGATGATAAACAATCGTTTAATCTTCTTTTTGCAATGAAAATCTTAGCTACTAAGGAAAGAGAAGCGAGATTCTTTCAACATAGAGCAGAGAGCACACACTAGATGCACTATCCTAAACCAAAATCAACAAGCAGTCTAAATGCAAATGCACATGCATGTATTTGTTTTAACTTTCTTAATTTGTAAATGACAAAGAGAATGGTAAGTACAAATATGAATTGTTTCAAGCAACAGTACTAACGATTTTCTCTTCAAAAGACGAAAGGAAGATAATAACAACACTTTGCAATTTTGAATTGAAAACTGCTTTCGACGCTTGAGAAAATACTAATTCAAATCAAATACAAGAGTAACAGTGTAATCAACCATCAAGAACAGTAGGATTCTTTTCTTTGACTGAAAACAACACTTGCGACACTTCCAAATCAAAAGATGACATTTTGATTACGCTACTTCTTTGTAAAGGAGAACCATAAATGGAAAACAACACCTAAAAACATTTATAGTTCTTTGTACTATGGAGGCTGAATCATGCGAAGGAAGGGAGTTTCCACAGTGGTATACTAATCACAGACAACAAAACTCTTGAATAAAGCTGAAGAGAGTGAACAAAAAACCAAAATCTGGAAACAAAAGAGGTCTTATCTGATCATTTCACCTGTAACACAGGGAAAGAGCGATGCATCTCACCTACTGCACACGGGAGGTGCAATGCATCCAAATTCCCAAGAGGAGAAGGTGCGATGGTCTAGGGACAAGACTTCAACTTGGTTCTTTGTCACATTTCGTAGCTTAGTTTAAGGATTTAGGCCGAGCTGATTATAGTCAGTAAATGCAAATCACAAGGGCTGATCTAATGAGGCTACTTGAGCCACCACCAGGGCAATTAGGATGTTTTCAAATCAATTGTTCAGTTTATAAACAAAACTCAGAGATAGACTGAAGCAGCATTGATCTACTTTGCACTTTCATAGCAAATGCAGTTCGAAGGCTAGCTGGCTTGACTTCAGGCTCAGTCTGTAAGTTTATAAAGCAAAGAAATATAGACAAGAAAATAAGCTATTCACTTCCTAGTGGAGTCGCCACTTTGTTATCGGGAAATCTAGTGTTTATGCAGAGATGCTAGTCCTACTAAGACAGGTAGCTATCTTAGAAACAAACAGATTAAAGTTACTTTCATTTTCCTTTATGAGAAATAGACAGAAGAGGAGCAAAGAGTACCAACCTCGATCTTTTGCTTGGTTCCTCACTTGTTCCTTCTCTTCTCTGACAGATATTTTCCGCTCTTTCCTTGAAGACTCTGCTTCAAAGAGTACCTGTAAAGTCAAAGAAACATAATACCTTCAAAGTGTAGAGATCTACAATCATAAACAATATAGGACCAGATATATATTGACCACACAAATGCAGATATCATCAAACATACAAGAATGCGGAGGAAAACTTGAATAGCTTTATTGATGTCAAGATTAGAAGAGAGGATTACAACCCATTGATCTGACCCAGCGTCATCCTCCCAGCATGAAAGCCATTCTTCACCTCATGAAAATCTTAGATCACCCAATGTTATGATGTTCCACCAGGAAACCAACAACGCTTCCTTACAAGATACAAGATTCCAGCCTCTAGATCTCTGGGATGAGGGATCCATATATAAATGATTGCAAGGGGGGTGAGTCAGCTTCTGGGATTTTGATGAGTGTCTTCTCTCTGATAGTTCTTGATTCCACTTGGAGATTGATGATATCTTACTCATCCCTGGGCGAATTCAGAGAGGTAAGTGTCACAGGAGAAGTTTCTTGAAGATTCCATGATCATCCACCTTGCAAACTGTCTCTGCCATTTGTCTACTCTCGCCCATCGCACCTTACAGAATGGATTTCCAGTATGCATCGCACTTTTTTCACTGAGAAGGTGAGATGCATCGCACCCTTAGCATTGAGCAATCAGTATGGTCCAGTTTTGACCAATTTTGAGCAGTTCTTTGAGGAGAACTTATGGGAGATGATGTAATCAGCTAACCTTGTTCCTTTAGGGCATGAAACAACACTTTTAGGGACCCAGAAGCCCTTGGTTTATGGACATTTGTGTTTGGGGTTGCAGTGCCCAAATATGTCTATAACAGGAGTTGATCAGAATCTTGTAATCAGACATTTGACCAAATAATTTCAGGATGGCCTAGTCATTGAAGGAGGTCCTAAGAGATGTAGCCCAGTACTAGAGGGTGAAATCCTTGATCAGAATTATAATATGCTTTTGTTGTGTATATTTATCTGCATTTCATTTGTTGTCCATGTTATCTAATTAGATAATTACCTCATAATTTTCTCATACATGACACATAAACGACATATAACTTGACACATAAACCTCTTGCATAACTAGGTAAATGAGACGATCCTAAATATAATTTTAACTGATGAGGGATCTTGCATATCATTAACAAGTTTTCCAAGATTTCATATTATTTACCTCGATATGTTGAGATGAGATATAGTGTTAACAAATTTAATTATGAAAAACGATGAAATAAGTTTTTGGAATGTAAAGTGGCAATGTAATAGTGTTGAATGACAAAAAATGTGAATAATAAGAATGTAATCAATTAAAAATAGTTTTCATTGTGATTAATCTCAAACTATTTTCTTCTATTGTTCTTATTGTCACCCCTGTAAGTTTTTCCATATTTCATATCGATTTTATGAAAAGTTTAGTTGAAATCATAAACCATTCAAACCTTTAACTTAAGTTATTGTAGTGAACATATTACCTTTTCTCTTTCCCTACAATATTAATAGGTCGAATTAATATAACAAAAAAATCAATGCACATCGTAAATAATTTTGTTGTGCTACACTAATATCAAGCACACCATTAATCCAATAACTTTAAATTAATGTACCATCATACATCCAGTTACATCAAATCAGAAATCAACATCTACACTAAAATCAATGCATCTATTGCAAGCAATAAAATATGACTAGAAAAAAGCATTTACACTAAAATCAATGCATCTAATGTGAGCAATCAAATAGAATTGGAAATCAACATCTACACGAAAATCAATGCATCTAGTGTAAGCAATCAAGTATAATAAAAAATCAACATCTACACTGAAATCAATACATCTAGTGCAAGCAATCAAATATAATGAGAAATCAACATCTACACTAAAATCAATGCATCTAGTGCAAGCAATCAAATAGAATTAGAAAACATCTACATTAAAATCAATGCATATAGTCCAAGCAATCAAATACGATTAGAAATCAACATTTACACTGAAATCAATGCATCTAGTGTAAGAAATCAAATATAATTAGAAATCAACATCTACATTGAAATCAATGCATCTAGTGCAAGCAATCAAATAGGATTATAAATCACCAGCTACAATGAAATGAATGCATCTAGTGCAAGCAGTCAAATAGGATTATAAATAACCATCTACAATAAAATCAATGCGTCTAGTGCAAGAAATCAAATAGAATTAGAAAACATATACACTGAAATCAATGCATCTAGTGCAAGCAATCAAATATGGCTAAAAATCAACACATACACTGAAATCAATGCATCTAGTGCAAGCAATCAAATATCATTACAAATCAACATCTACACTGAAATTAGTGCATCTAGTGCAAGCAATCAAATATCATTACAAATCAATATCTACACTCAAGTAAATGCATCGAGTGCAAGCAATCAAATAGGATTAGAAATCACTATGTATGCTAAACCCAATGCATCTAGTGCAAGGAATATTATTCCCTATCTCCCTCTTCCATCTATATCTATATCTTCCTCCATCTTTTCTTCTTTGTCTCTTAATCTCACCCCCAAACATACTCACTCTCTCTCCATCTCTCTCTTGTCACTCCCTCTCTCTCTCTCCACTTCTCTCTCTATGCATTTCTTCTTCCCTCCCTCTCTCTCCCCTTCCAAATCTAACTCTTTGTACCTCCCTCTCTCCTCATCTCTTTTGTCCTTCCTCTCTATTCCTTTGTCTCCCCCCCATCTCTCTCTCTCTCTCTCTCTTTGACCTCCAACTCTGCCACTTTCTCCCTCCCTCTCTCCTTCTCTCTCCCCCTCCATATTTGTGTCACCCTCTCTCTCTCTTAGCCTTTTCTCCCTCTCTCGCTCCTCTCCTTCTCTCTCTTTTCATTCCTTGTCTCCTCTCTAATTTAGTTGATCTACTTCAGTGAAAGAAATCAAATAGCATTAGAAATTACCATCTCCACTAAAATCAATGCATCTAGTGCAAGAAATATTCTTCCCTCTCTTGCCCCTCGATATATATCTATATGTCCCTCCATCTCTCCTTATTCTTTTCTCTATCTCACCTTCATTGAACACACATGCTATCTCTCCATATTTATCTATCTATCCCTTTCTCTATCTCTCTCTTCTTCCCTCTCCTCACCTTCCATCTATATCTCTATCTCCCTTTGCCTCTCTTTTGTATTTCTATATCATCACCAAAAAATACACACTCTTTGTCCATATCTATCTATCTCTCCCTCCCTCTTTGTCTCCCTTACTCTCTCTCTTCCCATTCTCTCCCTCTCTCCCCCCTTCTATCTCTCTTCCTTCATACTCTCATATCTCCCTCTCTCTCCATCTCTCTTATCACTCCCTCTCACTCTATCCACCTTTATATCTATGTGTCTTCCTTCTTACCTTCCTCTCTCCTTCTCGCTCTGACAACCTCACTCTCTTCCTTCCTCTCTCTCTCTCTCTCTCCCTCTCTCTCCAACTATGTCACTATCTCCCTACATCTCTCCTTCTCTCCCCTCCCCTCCCCTTCTCTTTGTCTCTCCTTCTTTGTCTCTCTATTCCTCCCTCTCTCCTCCTTTCTCCTACTCTCTCTATCTCTCCACCTCTTCACTCTATGTCTTTGTTGTTCCCTCCAATATATATCTAGAGTTAATATATATCATGATATATATTAACATATTATATTATTACTAAAATTTAATATTGTATTAATTAAAATTTATTAATTTTAATAACATTAATATGAATATTAATCTCTCAATATTAATATTAGATTTAATGATGTTTTTTACATGGCATGATAACAAAATTTATAATAAAACTACATCAAATAAATATTTTGGAATATTATAACTTTGACATGGAAATATTTATTTGTATATAGATATTAATATATCCATTGTATATGGTTTCCCTTTTAAAGGTTCATTTTACAAAGAATTAATTAGAAGAAATATTAAAAGACTTTAGAGAAATATTTTGGATTCTTTGTGTTGCATTAACCATTTAAATTTGATTTAAGAAATGATAGTGACTTTACTAAGGAGGAAAGATGTTTAAAATTTTACCTAATTTGGAACTTTTATGTTGTAAATTTTTTTGTTGAAGGTAAATTTATGATCCACTGAAATTCAATGTATATGATAAAATATCTATTGAACGCATTAGATATTTGCATGATAATGTTTTTATATAAATTCATGAGATAATTGCATTGTAGGTTTTTTTTTTTTTTTTTTTTCGATATGGTTATTTTCATTTTTGTTTGGGGCCAATATTAAATTTTTTCTATTTTCATTATTATTATATATTGGAGAGATGAACATAAACATTATTTATATTTCTAATGTTCTATTTTTATGTTGGACGACATTAGCTAAAATTTAACTTTGAGTAACCACGAGGGATTCACTTAGTGAACCTTCGATATATCATGTGTGTTTATGGCATATTAAACAATACCCTTAATTTAACTACGTATTGGAAAATTCATCTAAAAATCACATTATTTAACCCCCTACAAATATGAACCCAATACAACTTCCCAATTAAAAAACCCCTACTTTCACTAGATATTGTGGGTATCCATTTTTTCTTAACATTTTTTATGCGCCTTTATATTTTTTTATTAAATTTGAGGTCCGGTTTTTATATTTGCCAATATAATAACCCTTTACCCCCTATATGTCCCTCGATATATTATGTCATTTTTTCCTTAATATATATCTCCCAATATGAACCCACATGGTATGATATTTCTCCCTTAGTGAAGCCCCCATGGTACATACTTAGACATCGGGGTCATACTTGGTTGTAGAATGCGCCTCTCTGTGAAAAAAAGGAGTGTCAACATGCGAGGGCACTAAATAAACAAAGCATACTATAGTCATTCTAGTTAATATAATATTCATTTAAAATAGTTATGTGAGATCTTATATGTGATCATTATCTACTGAGATAATTCATTCGTACTCCTCCAAGTATAATAACTCTATATTTATATATTGACCAATGGAGAGTTATACACAATCTTATCTATCTACTTAGTCTATGGAATCACAATTGTCCTAGTCATTATACCACACCACACATAGGCAAGAGAGTTTTCACATCCATATTTCAAGTATATCATTGTTCCAGGATTGAATTGAATGAAATCCATGAATTTAATATATGCTTTTCATTCATTTAAAAGTTTTTTTTTTTTAACTTTAACGGGTATGTTTTTTTTATTTATGTAGAAAAGAGAGAGTGGGGCTTTGCCTGAGCATCCCTAATTACATCATACTTGTTCAGTATAAACTGCTTTTTAATCTTGACATTAGCATGGGATTTCTACAAATCTGTCCCCGTTTATGAAGAGTAGCCCTTTATCCGTTGTGCTCCCTTTGTTGGCCATCGAATCCGCTTCACTATTTGAGCTTCTGAGGATATGATAAAATTTGTAGGAAGCAAGGGAAAAGAGGATTCTTTTTAGTCTTTCCAACGTTCTGTTGAGGCCTGCATTTCTAAATTTCTCTTCCGTGTTCAGCTTATTTATGAGAATCTCTGAGTCTCCAAATACCTGCATATCTTTGCTCCCTTTCTCTCTAGCAATTTGACATGCTTTGAGGCGACTTAGAAGCTCCGCTTGATTATTGGTCTTCAGGCCAAGGCCCCAGTAGAAAGAGTCATGGGAAACACCATCTGGGGAATAGATGATCCCTCCAGCACCAGAGGGACCGGGGTTTCCTTTGGACGCCCCATCGAAGAAGATTGTGTGAGTTTTTTGAGCTCTCCACCAGTGCTGAAATGTTTCATCAGAGTCTCTCTTTTTCCAGATTAGATGCTCTGTTTGAGAAGAAAGGAGGTTCTTTCAGCTTTGAGGTTCAAGAGATCCGAGCCACCTCTTCTCAACTGGCTGAAGTGTTGTGTCCTCTTTGTGATACTGCAGCTGGGTCGCTTCTAGGAGGAAAGTTTTGGCTTTTGCTGCTACTTGCAAGGGAGTGTGATTTAGGTCATTAAAAATCTTCTGGTTGCGAGCCAACCAAATCTGCTAGCAAATGAACTTGGGCAGGGCATTCCAAACTTTGAGCCAGAAAGATTTATGAGGAATTCGATATGGGTAAAGGTGACTCCAATCTGCAAAAAGATCTGAGACAGAGATCTGAGAGGGAGAGTTCATGTGGAATTCTTAGAGCATGAGGTCCCAGACTTCCTTGGCGAACAGACAATCAATGAATAGATTTTGATCTGTCTCGGCATTGCACTTGCAAAGAGCGCACCTGTGAGGGCCAGCAAACTTTCTTTTTGCCAGATTGTCACTGGTAAGGATCTTTTTATGAATCAACGTCCAGAAGAAAAAGTTGAATTTTGGGAGAGCTAGAGGCTCCCATACGATTTTCCAAAATGCAACACTATGCTTGTTGTTTCCTGTTGTCTGGAACACTTTGTAACCTTCTGCTATTGTATATTCCCCAGAATGACCCAAGCCCCATCGATCTTGCATGGAGCGGTGGATCGGTGCTGCGTCTTCCATCATATTGAGCAGACTATTTAATTGTGTTTGCAAGTGGGCAGGGGGATTGTGGATTGCCCAACCGGCCCATTCATCTCTTTGATCCCAAGCCGAAATGTCAAAAACACTTAGCTTGCCGACTGATACGAGCCAGTCTCTTAAATCAGAGATCTCCTCATTGTCAAATGGAGGATTTTGCCCCATTATGCGATCATGCCAGAGGCGAGTGTGCTTACCATTCCCTGGTATCCTGTATGCATTTTGGTTGAAGAAATTGCTTCTCTTGTAATAGAGTTTCCATAGCAGCATGCTGTTGGCAGTATATCCCAGCTGTAGGTTTTTGAAATCAGCTTTGTTAGTGTATTTTGATCTCAAAATGGCACTAACAGGATGCTTTGGTTCTTTAATCATCTTCCACAAGATTTTGCTGCTGAGGGCAAGGTTGACCAGGGAGGGGTCACGTATTTGCAATCCTCCTTCATCGATGGGTTTTTTGACAGTATCCCAGTTTACCAGCTGATGTTTCTTATCATTGCCCCTGCCTCCTTACCAGAGGAAGTCTCTGAGGAGAGAGGAGATTTGATCCATAACATTTCTGGGGGCGAGCAATAATGTTGCTTGGTAAATTATTAAGGCGGATAGCTGAGATTTTATTAAGATGACCTTGCCTCCTTTAGTTAACCAGAATCCTCCCCATTTCGATATTTTGGTTTTGAATTTGCTTATTATGTCGCTCCAAAGTGACCTCTTGTTCACTCCTGAGATTATGGGAAGCCCAAGATATTTGATCCTGTCCCATTGGGAGTGCCCTTTGAATCCAAGAATATTAGCTATGTTGTTGAGCTCCTGTTGATCAGTGTTCCAGCTGAAGACTTTGCTTTTTCTTTCATTTACCAAAGCTCCTGAGACTTTGCAGTAGTTTTTGATGACCGTGTCGAAGGCCTTAGCTATTCTGGTTGAGGCACCTCCCAAAAGAATCGATTCATCTGCAAAGAGTGCATGATTCAGAGGGTTTACTCTGCTAGTGGGTTTGAGGCCCAGAAGGGATCCTGACATTCTTTCAGCTTCTATTTTTTGACTTAAAGATTCAGCCATTAAGATTTATAGAAAGGGGGAGAGTAGGCATCCCTGCTTGATGCCTCTCTTAGCTTCGAAGAAGTTGACTAGCCTACCGTTAATGAGGGGGGCTATCCATGGGTTATCCATGCAGGCTTTTATGAGATTAGAAAACTGAGGAGAAAAGCCAAAGGAGAGCAAAACTTTGCTGAGAAATGTTCTGTTCACTCTGTCAAACGCACTCGCCATGTCTAACTTTATGAGCATACCTTTCTCTTTTCTATGCTTGCTTGAATGTATGGTCTCCTGCACTTGAGTGACATTGTCCAGAATGTGCCTTCCTTCCACGAAACCTCCTTGGGAACTAGAGATAATCCGAGGGAGCAAGGGCTTTAATCTGTTCGCCAACAGTTTTGCCAAGATCTTATAGGAGGCATTACATAACGATATTGGCCTGAATCTAGCGAAAGTGTCTGGATTGGAGTCTTTTGGAATCAAAGCTAAATAGGTTGAGTTGGTGCTACCACCTACTTTAGATTTTTTCAAGAATCCCTGGATCATCTTTTGTAGATCATATTTAATGATGTCCCAGCATGCGTTGTAGAAATGAATGGTGAATCCGTCAGGTCCACGGGCCTTGTCGGATTCCATGGACCAAATAACTTTGATTATCTCTTCCTCCGAAACTGGCTTGCAAAGGTCAGAATTGTCCTCCGGAGAGATACGGGAAGGGATGTCAGTGAGAAATTCTACTTCATCCGCTTCTCCACCTTAGGCATCCAAGCTGAAAAGATTTTGGAAGTGTATTTCAGCTGCTTCTTTGACTTGTTGGAATCCCTTGCACGTTTGGCCCTCCGATGTCTTTATTTCTGCTATATAGTTCCTTGACAATCTGGGTCGGTACTGCCGGTGGAAGAAAGAGGTATTGCGATCCCCAACTTTTAGCCACAAGCTTCTAGACTTTAATCTCTAGTACTCTTCCTCTTTTCTGAAGGATTGGAAGGCTGCACTCTGAGCTTTTGTTTCCATGTCGAGTAGATCTTCATTAATGTTTTTGCTTTCCATGTCGTTTTGAAGGGTGTGCAGTGCCAAGACTGCACCAACTCTTTGGGAGGTGGGGTTGGGGGCTGGTTTCTTGATCCATTCCTTCAGAGATTTTTTGGTGAGTTTCAGCTTTTGCTCCCAAACGAAGCTTGGAGAACCTGAAATGGAGGAGTCCCAAGCTGCTTTCACCGTCTCAAAGAAGCCCTCCCTTTCGATCCATTGAGGAGAAAAGCGAAATGGAATGGGACCCAAGTCCTCTTCATCTTCTAGACAGAGCTATATTGGCTTGTGGTCAGAGGACAGCTTGGGAAAAAATTTTGTTGTTATGATCTTCTTATTCATGAGGAGAGAGGTTTGCACTAGAAAGCGATCCAAACAGCCAGAAATGTGTTCTGTCCCAGTTTGATTGTTTGACCAGCTGAAAAGTCCTTGAATTGGGTTGAAATCTTGCAGATCCCATTTCTGAGCAAGCTCTTCCACTACAACAACCATGGGATCCTTGGAATTGGTGCCTCCTATTTTCTCTTTGGCTTTCAAAATGATGTTGAGATCTCCAGCAAGAATGATATTGTTGTGGGTTTCCTGCTCTAGAAATGCTGCCAGAGAGCTCCAACAGTCTCTTTTTTCAGAATAATTGACAAGAACATAAAGATTGACAAGAGAGATAGCCAACTTACTTGCGAGGTGGATTATTTCTGTGAATATCCAATGTAGGGTCTCATGAGTTTTGATCAGCTGATATTTATCATCAGTCCAGAGAGTTGCCAGTCATCCCGAAGAGCCCTGAATGCTAACCGCTATGCCTGAGCTTTTCTTCCATTTTGACTTGCTGATTTCTAGCAGAGCTTGTCCTGCTACCTTTGTCTCTTGGAGCAAGAGGATGTCTGCAGGTTCCGACTTTAATAGGTCCTTTACTGCTTCTATTTTGCTAGGTTCCCCAGACCTCTGCAATTCCAAGAGACTAGCTTCATTATTTACCTGTGAGTGGGGTGGAGCCACCCTTGGAAGACCTGGGCTTGCTATTTCTTCCAATCGTCATTTCTATTGTGGATTGGCTTCCTTGTGCTTTGAGCCTTTTTGCCTCTTCTTCTCTTTTTTCCTTGCGGGATTTCCTTCCGGATCTTTTTAATGGGCGCTCCAATAATTCTTCCTCTGAGGACTCTGAGCTTTCGACTGCCTTTTTCTTTGTAACTTCTGCATAGGTGGGGTTACGAGGGCTGCCTTGGGAAGCTTCAATCTGGATGGTGACCCCTCCCTCTTTGCTTGGAGGGGCTTCTACATGATCCTCGTTTTCCTGAGCTTTGTTCGGTGGATCAGTCTATACACCCTCCGTTCCTTTTGAGATTTCTACCATTTCTTGAGTTCGAATGGGAATGTTCCTAGCTCTTGTTGGTGCGCTTTTTCCTACATATTTTTTTGCATGGGCTGTTCTCTAGACTAGGGTCCATTGGTCCCCGATATGTTTTCCAGATTGATCCTCTGCTCTCTTCTTATAGTGCTTTGTGAAGTGTCCATGACCATGGCAGTGTCTGCATTTAAAGGGGAGCTATTCATAGTCAAGCTCTTGGACGTGCGTCCAACCTGCCACCGTGAGCTTGATCGCTTCAGGAAATCCTTCCTTGAGGTCCACTTCAACACAGATTCGGGCGCATGAGTATTGGTCTTTTCTTACAGCCTGATCTATGTATTTGCCTAGCGCATTCTTGATGATTTGGAACGAATTTTGATTCCAGCAGTGAAGAGGCAGATGAGGGAGTCTCACCCACACTGGCGCGACGGATGGGACGTCTTGGGAGGGGTTGAAATCTGGAGTCCATTTGTTTAAATACAGGCCCTGCGGCCCCACGAAGTAGGGGCCATTTCTGAATATTAAGCTTCTGTCTTCCGTGTTTTCAAACACAAAAACAAAGTACCCTTTGCCCATGAAGTAGCTCTTAACTCTGTCTTTTATCAGAGGTTTCCAGTTTCTTTGAGTCCATTCCTCCACGGATTTGGGGGAAGGCCATAAGTGTGTAAACTAGCCTATGAGACCTCTTTCTACCAGGTTCAATGCTGCTTTGCAGGTATCCTCCTCTGGCAGGGCAACTGAAGGAATCCTATCCATTCTTTTGATAAATTTCTGCTGGAATGTAGAAGGAGGGCATTTTGTCCCAGATGCAATCAAAGATATGAAGGTAGAGACTTCGGGAGGCGAATCAGCAAGGGGGGCAGAGCCCTCAGGAATCTCCAGCTAGTTGCAAGAGGGAGGGCGAGGTTGTGTGCAGGGGCGCAGCAGCCAGGGCGGCGCTGAATGGCTCCCATAACCTAGCTTGTAGAGCGCAGGGGGGAGCAGCGCGCGATTATTTAAAAGTTTTTTTATCTACATTAACCAGCTCCCAAAATATATATGTGTGTGTGTGTGTGTGTGTGTGTGTGTGATCTCTTTGTTGATTAATATTCTTGCCTTCTTACCCATACCTTATAGCTAAAGAACATGAGACAATAATGCATTTTTCTCCTTTATTGATGGAAGTAATTGTGAAATTCATTTCCTCACTATGAAATGTAGTTTTAATGCATGCACCTACTCCATCATGCTCCCCTTTTCCATTCATAGTCTTAAAATAGTTCCAAAAGTGTGGTAGATTGTTTTTTTTTGTGCACCATATGGAGCCATTGTGATTTGGAATCCTAGGATTTGTGAAATGTTCATTTTGACTTCTATGGGAGTGATAGAAAATAATACTTTGGATTTGGAGATTATTATACACATACTTGAGGTTGGCATGAGTTAATCTAAAACTTCTTTAAACATGGTAGCTTCTCTAGAAGTAGGGATTCTTATGAGGGTGTTATCATCGACAAACTATTATTAAGAGATAGGAAATTCTTCACCAATTATTCATAGGCCTTTCAACCAACCTTATGAAATTTCTAATTGGATGGAGTGGTTTATTCCTTTTACAAATAATATGAAAATGAAAGGGGAGAGAGGGTATTATTTATTAATATGAATGGATGATTTAAAAGTATAACTAGGGGAGCCAATGAGCATGAATGAGATGAAGGGCAAAGAAACTAGGGCTTCCACCCAATAAATCTAGGAATTCGTGAAGATGCAATCTTAAATGACACTAGATACACATGCATAATTTAACTTATTAAAATATTTTGATAAATCTAACATCATTAACATAGCCAACTTTTCTTATTTTCTTAGTGAGTGGATGATTTCATGTGCAACCAAGATTCCATTGAATATTTTTTCCCTCCACATATCCTATTTTTTATAAGGAGATTAGGGAGGGGAGGATTAGTTTCAACCTATTAGCTATGACTTATTTTTACAGTTTTGAATATAATTTTGTAGAGGGAAATTGGATGAAATCTTGAGGGCTTCTTGATGTTGTCTGACTTAAGCACCAAATAGAAAAAATTGGTGCTGAGAGCTAGCAAGACAAAGGTTGTCACTGTAATATCCTCAACCAATTCACAAATTTCGTGTTTTAAAAATGGTTCACAAGCTTGGAAATAATCCACGTAAATCCTTTAGTTTTAGGATCTTTTTAAATTGGAATACTAATTATGGCTTCCTCTACTTCCTCCAATGATATTTCCTAGATAACGGAATCATTGTGTTATGCCTTAACTATTTTGCGGATAGAATTGATTTTTTTTTAATAGTCGCCTACATTTTTTCTTGACTCTTATTCATTAGAGAGCTAAATAAAAACCAACCCATTTTCTATGTCCCTCTTGTTTTTAAGTTTTTGGCTTGCATCATTTTGGAGAGGACCTATTATCATGGAAGTTCTTAATCATAGATTTTAGGAAACACTTAGTGTTTTTATCTCCTTTATTGGGCCACTAAATGCATTATATTTGATTCCATAATATATCTCCTTACACCCATCACACTTCTAATTGAGAGATAACCTCTCCCTCCTCCCTTGCTAGTGTCTCCACTCAACCATTAAGGATGATCTTCGTTGTATTATGTCCATTTTCTCCCTCAATCTTTGAGTTGGACTAATGTGTGTTACCAAATTCCTCCCACTTCCATCTTTTTATATTTCATTTTAATAACATGAGTTTTTTCTAGACTTGGTACATTAATGAGCCTTTCACTGGGATAGATTGATGTTGCCATTATTGATCTCTTTTCACAATGTTGAATCTTAGAGAAAAAAACTATTAAAATGGATTTTTTTTGTGGGTTGGCCTTAATATCAATTTATACAAATTATAGCTAGTGATTTGATCTTCTACAAGTGAGGATGGAGACTACAATGAAAATTTCCTTGTCCCATAGTTGTTCCAAAACCAGAAATTTATCCAACCTGGAGGAAAGTTGATGGCAACCACCCTTACAATTGTTTTGAGTGAATATGTCATTGATGGTGTCAACATCTATGGTCTACATATCTAAAATTAGATTTGAAAATGGTTGAGAATCTATAAAAAACCATCTTAAGAGACCATTTTTGTTATATACCTAGGGGGGGTAATATGGGGTACCGAGGGAGGTACCCAAGGTAATAATGTAATAATGGGATGAGCCATAGTAATAAATAAGGTGGTTAACCCATGTCATGTAAGGGACCACAAGTAGTTAATAATAATGTAAGGGGCCCATGGTATTAGTTGATGGTATGAGGAAACCATGGTAATGATGCATGGTATTGTATGTATGAGGCCTATATAGAGGCTAGAGACTCTACATGGAGAGATATGAAGAGAAGTATTCTTGTATGAACAAGCATATGGCTTGTGGAGTATTCTCCTTTCTTAAGGAGTGAATGTATGATGTTGCCCTACCATAAGGGTTTGATAATAAAGAAGCATTTCTATCTTATTTCTGGGTTTATTTGCATTATCTTATATTTTCATATTAGATCTATAATATTCTTGGGTTAGAGCTACAACAAGTGGTATCATAGCTATAGCAAGTGGTATCAAAGCACTTTCTTGGGCACAAAAGTGGAGAATTTTTTTTACTTTTTGCCGGATTTCAAGCGCGGCGAGTTTGTAGATCAGATCTGTATGTTTTGGTTCAAGATATGCAAAATCTAATTTCATATCTGTATTCTTTGTGAAAAATTAGCCGATTTCAAAAAAAAAATCGGTCAAATCGGAGTCTGGATGAAGGAGATATCGCTGATTTAAAAATCAATGGGGTTGCAGATAATTTTTCAGGGCAGCGAGTTTGCGGCGCAGATATAGACGTTCTGGTGCAAGGTCTGAAAAATATGATTGTAGATCTAAATTCTATGTGAAAAAATACCCAATTTAAAAAAAAACAATCAGTCGAATCGGAGTCCGGATGAGGGAGATATCGCTGATTTAAAATCATCTCTTTTTGTAGAAATTTTGGGTGACGGCGGGAGAGTTGCAGCACAGTTTTGAAATTCCAGTGCCTGAATCAAGATTTCTATCACATGGGCAGATGCAGAATGATTGTTCCATTTCAAAAAACAGGTTATAATAAGGATTCTGAGCAATATTGACGGAATTGTGACCATTTCAAATTTTCGCCAAATTTTTTGTGATGGCATACCTAGATCAAAAATTGAAGGAATTGTATAAATTTGATGGCTCTCATCCAGCCAAATGGCTAGTACAAATGGAGAAATATTTCAAATTGGATCACGTCTATAAAGATGACGATCAGCTTATGATGGGACGCATGTACTTGGACTATGAAACAAGACAATGGTGGGAAGAGCATCAACGTGGCTATGGAAGGTTCTTGACTTGGGACGCCTTCAAAAAAGCTCTTATGTACCACTTTGACCATAAAATTCTTGTGGATAAGCTCACATAGACAGACACACAACCTAGCAAAGATTTTATTTTTACGGGAAAGAAGGAAACCAAGGAACCTAAAGGGTTATTTTTTGTTGGTATCTCCTTATTACAGGTTCATGGGTTGATTCAGAAGGATAAGATCATTGTGTCTATAAATCCTAGTTGCAAGCATAATTTTATCAATGTTAATTTGACAAAAAAATTGCAAGTCCCAACAAAACATATTGAAAATACACAGGTTGATGATAAGGATGTTCAAATTTATAAGGATTTGAAGATTTCTATGGATAAATATGTGTTGCATGGTGATTTTTATGCTTCAGAGATGGATAATATGGATGTTGTTTTGGGATATCCTTGGATGGAATCTGTGGGTACTATCAATATTAATGTACAAAATAAATTTTTGAAGCTCTGGTATAAAAAGAAGAAAATTACATTACAAGACATTTCCATTAATAAACAGATAGAGTCCAAGGAGGCTGAAGCAGAAGATGTTCCAGGCTCAGACATATCAGATGATGAGTAATTGATGGTCGATAATCAGACACAAACAGAGGCTGAAGCAGAAAATGTTACAAGTGCTGATACATCAGAGGAGGACTCAGTGGTTGAAGTCATATTGGAAAAGAAGACACCACAACAGGCACCTCAGCAGGGTGAATTAAAGAAAAAGATATCGTGGGTTAAAACTTCAACATATTATCACCCACATCACCCTGCAAGAAAACAACCAACAAGATGGCAACCTATTAGCCACAAGGACAACAACCCCCGTATGATGGATAGTAAGGAGCGAAGATCCACCTACTACACATCAACACAGAAGAACTGCCATGGTCAACTTCCATATCAAGCGAGCGAGGCACCAGCGAGATCGAGGGTTCACCTTTCTCTTGGATGGCTAGATGCACATGCATGGTATCAGTGGACTAATCTTTTGAGTAGATCTTATTATTTGTGTTCTTCCCATGTTTCGAAGACGAAACATGCTAGGGGGGTGGAATGTTATATACCCAGGGGGGGTAATATGGGGTACCCAAGGTAATAATGTAATAATGGGATGGGCCATAGTAATAAATAAGGTGGTTAACCCATGTCATGTAAGGGACCACAAGTAGTTAATAATAATGTAAGGGGCCCATGGTATTAGTTAATGGTATGAGGAAACCATGGTAATGATGCATGGTATTGTATGTATGAGGCCTATATAGAGGCTAGAGACTCCACATGGAGAGATATGAAGAGAAGTATTCTTGTATGAACAAGCATATGGCTTGTGGAGTATTCTCCTTCCTTAAGGAGTGAATGTATGGTGTTGCCCTACCTTAAGGGTTTGAAAATAAAGAAGCATTTCTATCTATTTTGATCTTGTTATTTATTGGGTTATTTCTGTTATCATATATTCTTGGGTTAGATCTACAACAATTTTTCTCCCCTATATATTTCATTATGTTAAAATCACCCTTGATGATAAAGATGTTATTTGGGACTAGAGAATGTATAAATTGTAGGTCTTTTAAAAATATGGGTTTATCATTGAGAACTATTGGTACATAAATATTGGATAGTTAAACCACCTCTTGAGATTCAATGAGCTGAAATTGTCCATAGATGGTTCTACGAGTTGTTGTTATATGTCTGAAGCTAATCTTTGTTGGATTCCAAATAACAACTAATTCACCACATTGACTTACTACATTTATTTCTATCGATGCACTATCCCTCCAACATTTTGGAATCTATTTCACTTAATTTCTCGTGTAAGCATTTAGGCCCTTGTAGCATGATCATCGTAAGTATTTCCCTATGAACTATTTATTTTAAGAGCCTCTATTTTTCCTTGCAATTCAGGCCTCTTATATTCCCAGTTAATAATATCATTGAGAAGGATGGACAATAGAGGTGAATACCTCCATCATTAAATTCATTTCACATGAATTAGCCATCATCTCTCCTACTTCATGGATGAAATATTTCCTACTTTTTCTTCCCTTTCTTCTTTATCTCCTTGTAGTTTCTAATGACTTCTTTAAAGTTGAAATTTTGGATTTCATAGATAGACGAACCATAGCTTTGAGATGAGTCTACTTTGAGATGTCAAATATTTAAATATACTTTGTGTATCCTTTGCAGTTACTCCTCTTGGATGGTTTGTAGATCTTTTGCTTTTACCTCTTTCACCATGTTTGGTAATGTTACATCCTCCATGTCCATTTCCTCCATATTTTCTTGTATATATATTGAGGCAGCATCTTCAATCAATACAATATTTTCTTGCTACTTTTCATAATTTTCCTCAAGACCTTTTCTCTTATAGGAGTTGCGGTCCAAGCTAATATACATTTGGATAATCTCTTTTGAAAGGTTATCTATCATACCGATATATTCTTCTAGAGTAGAAAATAATTTTTCAACTAAAGGTTATCCCTTGGCTAAGGATCCTCATGTTTTTGTTGATTTCATTTGTAGGTCACCACCTTCTTAAGCCCCTCTTAATATTTTTGCTTTATCTATGCTTCAGGAATTTCTTTCTAGATGAGATGAGAATCTCAAAATAAGTGGGGATATTTATGGCACCTTCGTCACCTAAAGGGAACATGTTCATAATCAAGGGATTTATTCAACACTTCATCATGATAGTAGATATTAATCGATGCTAATATGGGTTTCGGTATGTTTGCATGAATTTAAATATAGGGGTAAGAAGTACACCCACATATTTTAATTGCTTCTGATGCCTTGAAAATTTTGTCTTCTGTTTTTCAAATCCCTTCCAAACTTCCTGATCCCATCGTTCTCCTAGGAGTGAAAAGGGGTGAATCCAAACTACAACTGGCAACATGTTTTCATTTTGGTGTTGTAATTCTCCTACCAAAAATGCATAAATAGACCTACATTATTAAATAAATAGGGTCCATTCTCAAAAACCCTAGCTTTGTTTTCTAGTTTCCAAAACATGGTTGTAAAAAATATTTTTTCCCCAATTTGAGATCTATTTGTCCCTTTGACTACCATTTTCTTTGGATCCACCTGATTAAGGTCTTTCTAGAGGGCTACATGCCCGTGAATTTACATATAAAGGAATGATATTTCATATATTGGATTTACTTATCTAGTATTCCAAATATCACCTCAATTTTTAGGTCTTGTACTACTTCAAATTGGTATCTTCCCTGACTCCTATTTTTCCAGAAAGATTCTAGTCGAAATTACCCCCCACGAAGGATTTGTTGACAATAATGTGGCTTTGTTCATTTGGTTGTTAGTGACAAGGTATTTCATACTCGAAAAGAATAGCAGAATCTCACGGCCAACTATCTCCTGAGATAACACTTTTGCACGAGGGGATTGCACCCCATAGCACCATCCTCCCTCGGTTGGTTGTGCACTACCATCATGTAGAGACGTGACTTTCAAGTATAACCATATTAGAGACAAATGACATAAAATATGTTACCTTCCCATGAACATTATTATTATTATTATTATGATTATACTACATGAATCAACAACTATGTTAGTCTCATACTCTCGTGACATTGTGTTGATTTCAGCTACTACCACCATAACCACTAACTAGACCACACCATCCTAAATACGTAACCTTTAAATAAACTCAAAAATTTTGAACCTCAAATATCATAATACATAACACCACTTTCACTATAATCAACAATTACATTTGCCCCAAAAAAAAATATAAACATTATTATTATTTAACAAAAAACAATTAATTTGATAATCAGTAATTATATTTCTTACATTAAATTATATTTTTTACCTTATAATTATATTAGCATTTTGAGAATACTTTGATTATAAATAACATTTTTTTACATTCTAGTTACCTCAATCATTTTATTTAAATATCAAATTCCCCATTAACAACCCTATTAAAAAAATGTAAGTAAATTCGAATAAAATTTAATAAAAAAATATAAAAATCTATTAGAAATTGATATACTAATAAATAATGTGAAACTTGGATACAAACTGTAGATGTAATGATATTGTTGATCTACTTTCATTATAAGTAACATTTTTTTTTACAATCTACTTACCTCAATCATTTTATTTAAATATCAAATTCCTCATTAATAATCATATTAAAAAATGTACGTAAGCTTGAATAAAATTTAAATAAAAAAAATATAAGAAATTATTAGAAATTAATGTACTTATAAAATCCATTATTATTTGAAACTTGGGTGCAAACTGTCGATGTAATGATATTGTTGATCACATGCGGAAAAACTTCCAAAGAACCATGAAAATATGACTTCCAAGTATGAAAATGTTTTTCTCCATCTCCTTTGTTTCTGATTTCTAACTTCTTCCAAATTTTCATGCTTAAAACTTTTTCGAGTCATTGCACCGAAATATGGTCATTCCATAAATTATTTAAAATAAACATTCAAAATTATAATCAATTTTATATATATGTAAAATAAGTTTATGATAATATTATTATTTTTATGGTTAAAGTTTTTTTATTATTTGAAAAAAATGCATAGTGTTTATATCTTTAAATATGAATAGAATGTTTTTAAAATTATAACATGAAGTGAAAAAGATCCCTTTGTTCGGTTAAAATTAAATAGTAAAAAAATAAAAACAAAAATGAAAAGGTAAGGCTTGCAATTTGAGTGTCTATAGTTATAATTAAACAAAATTTAATAACTTTAATATGATTTGGAAAACCAAAAATCCAAACAAATATAAAAAATCGAAACGTTCAAGGGATCAAAAAGAGGTGGAAGCACCTACTTTAATGAGTATCACATCCATTAGAATTTTTAGAGAATATCACTTTCATGCGTGGTCATGGCCTCCAACCAAGCCAAGCGCCAGTCTAAACCTTTGAATTATGATGGAATCCCATCTAACATCAACAACATTTCATGCTTCACATCATTTCCTTCGAGAGGAACTTCCTCGGTAGTTACTTATGCTAGCAAGAAAAGCCCGTAGTGTGCAATCATTGCTTCAGTTGTCCCCTCAAATGACTTGTATCATAATAAAATGTATGAATGGATAGTAGTGATAATATTTAATGAAAATTGTTCCAAGATAGTTCACGAGAGATGGGAAGGGGGACACAACGATAGCTTTGTTCTAGGGTTTAACAAAACAAGGGGCAGAGAGTAACAAGCATTTATGGAGACATAGGAAGGAGGGAGCTCTACTCCCTCTTATAGTTATATAGTAGCAAACAGAGGAAGAGGAGGGAAAAAGAAAAAACCTCCACAGTCCTTGGAGGTCAAGACAAAATGCACAGAAACTTAGAAGGCAGAAGGTAGTGAAACCAATGCAGATCAAGGGGCCCATGAAGAAGACTGTCGAGGGGAGAAAGAGGAAGACAAAGGTCAAGGGTTAGAGAACAAACCTAATATGGGGCTCTACAAACCCAAGACCACAACTAAACCTCTGATTATTCTGAACGATCTAGCTCTGCAAGCGCACAGGGATCACATTGTTAACTATGCCATAATATGTAAATTTATGGGAATCTGACCCTCAGAGAAAGCGTTGTACACCTGGATAAAATACAACTGGAAACCAAAGGGGGAGTTAAATATTCATCTTGGATCCAAAGGCTTTTTCACTGTGGTGTTTATGAACATGGAAGATAGAGATAGAATCTTTGAAGGAGGACCATACTTCTTTACAGCTGTTGGACTCTATATGAGGCCATGGAACGATGAACTTTGTACCAGAATGAGAAACCTTCACTTCGGTACTGGTATGGATTCGACTATACTCCTTACCTTTAGATTACTAGATGCCAGAGTCTTTAAAAGCTATAGGCAATAAATTAGGTCATTTCTTAAAAATTTCAGAGGCAACTCTAAGGGGAAAATACACATCCTATGCTCGAATATGTGTGGAGATGGACCTATCAGGAACCCTTCCAGATGAGGTCATTCTAGAAGTCTATGATGAGGAATGGGTTCAAGTAGTTGACTATGAAAAAATCTTGTTCAGATGTCACAAATGTCATGAGCATGGGCATCTATCTAAACACTGTCATCTCAATCGAAGGGAGGAAAACCTAAATACCAACAAATGAAAAGACTGGATAGGTTTCACCAAAGTAGGAGGAAAAGGAAAAGGAGGAGGAAGGAAGACACAAAATAACCCTAGTGTAAATGATAAAACAAAAAGTTACAACAGTTTTGAGATCTTAGAAGAAAAAGAAGCTAAGGGAGGGGATAAAGAGAGTATAGAGAATCAGACAGCAAGGGGGAAAGAAAAGGAGACCAGCATGGAGTACATCGAGGAATAGAATGGACACATGATGGACCCTTTGAGTACCATGGAAGTAGAAAAGGACCAGGAAATGACTCAAAGTGAAAGTGGTACAGAGGATCAAGATTTACAGGAGATCCTGGAAAGGGAAAACCTAGAGCTGGAAAAGTTTCTAGAATAAGGAGGCAATTTGGGAATACACTCCATCCCTCAGGAGGATGTGGACAAATTCCAACAGATATTCCTTAACAAGGCACATAAAACAGTTGCAGGAGTCAAAAGAGGACATGACAAGTAGGAAAACAAAGGGACTTCCTCAATAGGATTAATAATAAGAAAACTAACAAAGAATCTAGGCAAAAGGAGGGGAAGAAAAAGACATAAAGAATTACTACTGAAGTGTGGCGAGCTCATGATTGATTCAAGATGGATGAAAGACCTTTTTAGTTACTCCTTTATAACCCCGCCTCAATGAAAATCACAACTTGGAACATTAGAGGACTAGGGAGTAGAAGAAAATAGAGGAATCTCGGTAAAAGGATTAGAGAGGAAAAACATGACATAGTATTCATACAAGAAACAAAATGCTCAGTGGAGAGATTCCACGAAGAACATATCAAATGGGTAAATAGGTATGAATACCTTGAAATTAAGGCAAATAAATCTACTGGTGGTATTCTCACTCTCTAGGATCCACAGAAATTTGGTGTGATTGATGCGGAGGCATCTAGACATCGCCTTTCTCTGATTTTCCAACCAGTGGGTGACAGACACTGTTACATGATCACTAATGTCTATGGTCCACAACCAATGGAGGACAAACTTTGACTCCTGAGAACACTAGAGGATATGAAAAAGAGATACTCAGCTCTACCATGGATTCTTGGAGGAGATTTTAACATAACAAAATTAGTCATGGAGAAGAAAGGTGGAATTAGAATACTTGGGAGAGACTCAATTGCTTTCCAGAACTTCATCACCAATATGAAATTGGTTGATATGGAAACAAGCAATGGAATCTTCACTTGGAACAACAAAAGAGGAGATCCTACCCAAGTGGCCTCAAAATTGCAAATTTATGGTTTCAGAGGAACTTCTTCTCAAGGGAAGCAACATTATGACACTCATACTACCTTTTGGGGGTTCAAATCACTGGCCTATCCAATTGGAAGCTTCCCTTTTTGGAAAACTAAGGAGCACCCCTTCAGGCTTGAGAATGCTTGGCTCACACATTGCGATTTCCTCACAAATATTGAACAATGGTGGAAGGAAGATCTTCACCTCCAAGGTACAAAGATGTTCCTGCTTCACTACAGGCTCAAACACATTAAAGGCAGACTCAAAGAGTGGAACAAAAAGGAATTTGGTAACATCTTCAAAGCTAAAGGAGAAGTGGAAAAGAAACTTAAGGAAATAAACTAGATTCTTATCACAGAAGGCTACAAAGATGAAAGGGAAGAGATGGCAGAGTCACTCTAGCAGGAGTGGGACAATAGATGCCTTCAAGAGGAAATACTCAAGAGATAGAAATCCAGAGTACAATGGATTAAAGAAGGGGAGAGAAACACCAGATTCTTTCACAGATCCACCATAGCTCACTGAAACAACAATAGAATTGTGAAACTTACAGATCAACATGGTATAGAGAGAAACACTCATGAAGAGATGGAGAAGGTTCTACTCCAATATTTTTAGAAAATTGCTAAGGAAACCTCAGAAGATAGATACCAGTTTACAGAAAAATTCACTCAATACATCCCTAAATTGGCCACTAGAGAAGATAATTTCAATCTCAATAGACCAGTAATAGAGGAAGAAATTGAGGAATCCATGAAAGAGATGCAAAATGGGAAAGCATCAGGCCCGGATGGCTTCAATGTTGACTTTTTCAAAGATTGTTGGAGGATAGTGAAAAAGGACATCCTGGAGGTAGTGGAAGACCCTTGAAGATTTAAGAAAGTCTTAAAGGCGCTCAATGAATCTTTCATAGCCTTAATCCCCAAACAGGAGAAGGTCACCTCTCCAGAAAGATTTTGACCTATAGCATTAAGCAATGTGATCTAAAAAGTTATATCCAAAGTCATTGCCAACCATATCAAACCTCTCCTCCCAACCCTAGTGTCAGAGGAACAAATAGGCTATGTGGAAGGAAGACAAATTCTAGATAATATAATTCAAGCACATGAAACGGTTCATTCACTCATTACCAACAAATATGCAGGAATTATAATGCAGTTGGACATAGAAAAGGCCTATGACAAACTTAGTTGGTCATACATAAGAGTAATTTTAAAAGGATATGGCTTTGATCACAATTGGATTAAATGGGTTATGGCCCTAGTTACCATAGCTAGCTTTTCAATTCTTCTCAGTGGCACTCCTTCGAAAACCTTCAAGCCTTCTAGAGGTCTCAGGCAAGGAGATCCTCTTTCTCCTTTTCTCTTCCTTCTAATGACAGAATGGTTAGAAAGAGCTATCAGAGCTACTAATGAGGAAGGGAGAATTTAGGGTCTAAGACTCACTCATGGTGGGGACACGGTGACACATCAACAATTTGTGGATGACACTATCCTTCAAGGTGCAGCCACTATTAAGGAAGCCAAAGCATTCAAATAGATTCTGAGTTAGTTTGCTAAGGCAGTAGGCACTGAGGTAAGTCTCACTAAATCAAATATATTCTTTTTCAATACAGATATTTCAATTCAAAGAAATCTTTCCATAATTTTGGGTTTTCAAAGGGAGACACTGCCTGTGAAGTACTTGGGAGTTCCTCTCACTAACAAACTGCTTCACAAGGATATCTAGGAGCTTGTTCTTAATAATCTAAAAGATAATATCAGAAAATAGATCAATAGAGCACTAAATCTAGTAGGGAGACTAGTTCTCACTAAGGTTGTCCTATAAATTATCCCTATCTATATGTTATCTGCCATTCCAGCACTAGCCAGTGTAATGACAAAAATAAGAAACATTTAGAGAGACTTTCTCTGTGGGAAAGGTGAAGAAAAGAAGAAATGGGCCCTTGTGGCATGGGATAGAGTATGAAAACCTAAGTCCCATGGAGGCTTGGGTCTTCATGACCCAGGAATTCTAAATAGAGTTCTTGGTGCCAAAATCTGGTGAAGATGGATGAAAGAAATTCAAGCCCCTTGAGCAAAACTCTGGAAACACAAATATGCTAGCGAATGGCAGGAGGAAAATCTAATCAGAATGACATGACAGGTAAAAGGTTATGCTATTTGGAATAGGGCATGGGATAACAGGGCCTTAGTCCAAAACCATAGTTTTTGGGAGATCAAAAATGGGATTCTGGCTTGGTTTTGGGAGGACAACTGGCAGCAGGA
This sequence comes from Pinus taeda, assembly GCA_000404065.3. Taxonomy (NCBI): domain Eukaryota; kingdom Viridiplantae; phylum Streptophyta; class Pinopsida; order Pinales; family Pinaceae; genus Pinus; species Pinus taeda. The sequence goes on from APFE030031730.1 coordinate 39,718, forward strand.
GGACAATCTTCGTCGTGAAGAATTAGCGGACATTCACATCGATACCATCAATAAAGGACTAAGGTGGGTAAGTGACTACTGGGACCAAGCAAGGAATGATAAGAAATGGAGAACTTGGAAACTTCTATATTATAGTGGAATGGGCATGTTACATACTCAAGCTACAACCCTTCAAGGTCTTTTAGACAAGAGATAAATCTTGCACTCAAACTTGAATGATCAACTAAGATGGGGAAAGAACAAGATAGGTCTCTTCAACCTTAAGGAAGCCAAAAGAATAGATGCAGGGCTAAACCTTCCAAACATTGATAAGACGTGGAAAGAAATATGGGAAAATCCTCATTGGATGAAAGTAAAACTATTCAAGTGGCTGGTTCAACTGGGCAAGATTCTAACATGGTATAACCTAAGAAAAAGAGGTTTTGTTGGCCCCTCAAGATGTCATTTATGTAGAAAACAAGAAGAAACTACAAATCATCTACTAAATAGATGCACTTTGACCACAATACTTTGGAATTGGGTTGGAGAAGTCTTTGAGAAGATAGACAGAGATGATAATGATATAACTACTACGTTGAAGAATTGGCGGAATTTTTTTTTAGACAATGAGATCATTAACTATGCCTGGATGTTGACCCTAGGATTCATAATCTAGAATGTTTGAAAGGAGCACAAAAACAGGATTTTCAAGGAGGAAATGAGTCCAGTAAGCAACATCCTAAAGCTAATCCTTAAACAACTTAAAGAGAATGTTCATATCATGGGAGGTGTAGCTACTGGAAAACCCATGGGTCAAAGAGAGGCTAGAATTTTGGAGAAGTTAGAGCTCAAGGTTCATCCCCCTCAGGGTTCTATGCAAATTAACAAGAAGACCTCAATAGACAAGTATTCTTGGCAACCCCCTTCTCATGGATTTTTAAAATTTAACATAGACGGGGCTTCAAAAGAGAATCTGGGAGAAGCTGGTTATGGAGGGGTCTTGAGAGATGAAGAAGGAAACATTCAAATCATCTTCCACAGTTATGTAGGAGAAGAAACCAACAATATGTTTGAGCTCATGGTAATGGAATCATGCCTGCAAATACTAGTCAAACATAACATTCACAATGTCATCATTGAAGCGGACTCGGAATTAGTCATCAACTTAGTGAAAAGGATAAATGTTGGCACTACTCCTGAGAAAATCTCAGAACACTAGCAGCTTCTGCAAGTCTACCAAAGAATCCAAGTGCACCTACGAAGGCTGAGAACTCTTAGGTTGGTGCATGTTTGCAGGAAAGCCAACAAGGTTGCAGACTCGCTTGCAAATGAGGGAGTACAAAACAAGCATACCGACTTGTGCTGCTGGTGGGTGGAGATTACGGATGACAGGTTGAAGGAGGGATGCTCATCCAGGGCCATCAGCAAGCGATAGCAACATCAGGAAAAATCAAGAGACAGAATTTTCGAAGCAGAGCCACATGGAAAGGGTCTCGTCGATCTAGATTCATTATCAAATGTTATGACATATGTGAGGTTCTTTTTAGAATGAAAGTCTATGTTGATCTCCTTAACCTAGGTAACAACAAACCAACAGTCTCAGAGGGATGGCTGAAAGGAGGGATCTTCATTTTCCTTTTGCCCCTATGCAGGAATCCAGACTTTCTCGGTAGGTGCAAAACCCCCATTTGTTTTCTGGTGATCGCTTTACTACCCTCTGGGCGATTTCTAGTTTATGGCAAGATCCTTAGGCCGAAAGCAGTTTTTCACAATTGGGAGTGATTCCACTCACCATGCGACACGTAGCTTTGGGTGGGGAGGAAACACCACCCTCATTGCGTGCTAATTATCAAAGCTTTTAGTTTGCGTGATATGATCCTGAACCATTGGATCAAGCAAGGGAATTCAATGGCTAGGATTGAACATGCATGTTGAAGGGATCTATACAACGGTTATGTTTCGAGCTATTTGAATGACCTCAGGTGAATTGCGTGCAAATGGTGGATTTCAGGCGGTAAAAGTGATCACTGGTTATGCCAAAAATGGACCCAATGATTATAAATTATGGTTTACAGGATGCATTGGGTCCAATGTGTTGGTTAAAAGGTGATCATTTAGTCACCTGATATGTTTTTCATCCGCTAGATCTTTAGCTTAAGATCCAACAATCAGTTTTAGACTGTTGGTTTGTTTTGACTGCGTCCTTGGGTTCATTTTGTCATCTAGCAACTAGGGATTGGGGTGGACCTGTCCTTTTGGTGTGCACCACCACGGAGGTTGCTGATTGTACACTATTTCTCTTTTTAATTAAATAAGAAGGATCGGCTCTTTCCTTAGCAAAAAAAAAAGATAATATTTAAAGAAAAGTGACAATCCATCTCTGCTATTATATCTCCTTCACCTCCCTCACTTTTTATCCACCTTGAATGGAGTTTCTAGGTGGAGGAGTAAGAGTTAAGATTGGGCATGAGATCGAGGTCATGAGCCAATGGGAGAGCCTCTCCCACCATCACCATTATGAAAGTAGGATCTTTGCCTTATCATTTTCATAACCTGCTGTGAAAGAACCAAAATGAGTTGAGCTTGTGTACTTGCATGAAAGAGCCATTATTAACATAAAGGATGCTAGTAGGGAGGGCCAAGAACCCCATTTTAATAAAAAACAAAAAAATCCATGATTTCCTCCCAAAATCCTCTTATGAAAAAGAAGGACCATTTCCCAACTTAGCGTAAGCGATCAATTAGTAGCATGAAACCAAAGAGATAAAGTTGGAATTTCCAATTGTGAAGGATAATTTAAGATAGGAGGGTCTAGGCCCACCCCACAAAAAAAAATAGGAAAATAATGGTGCAACCAACAAATCCACATGTAGATGGAAATGAAATGTTGCTTATCCATTTAAGAGAAATTCAAAATCCAAAACTCACTAGGAAGGACAAGATTATCATTAACATAGAAAAGAAAAAGTATAGCCACCACCATCATGAACTAGGACCTAAGTAAATTAGGAACCTACACATTAAAAGATGATAACCCATCAGGCCTATGATCACATGTGGTAATTGATAGAATCAATGTAAATTTCATTATCACCTAAATAGGACCCACCAACCAACTAACCCATATAGCAACCATATTATGAAGGGTGGTGGGAACGACTCCATTGGTCAAAGCTTGAGGTGACAATAATCACGATGGTGACATGTTCAGATATAGAGGGTGATAAAATATGTTTTGTAACTTTTAGTGGTTGAATCATTGCAAAAATACAGATACTTTTTCCCACAAACAATGGTGTCTCAAAAAATAATTTGACAAATGACTTGAATGTGACTTGGTGTATTTTATCTTGATAAAGCTAAGAATTTCATGAACTATTTTATAATATATGTTTAGATGACTTGAGAAAAAAGTGTTGCTAAATAATCATAATTTTGATGAGTTAGAATGTTAATAAAGTTGATATTAAATATTTTTGGAATTGTGGATTAATGTTGTATTCATGGTCTATTAGGGAAAAACATTTTTCATATTCAACCCTTCTAGTGTGACATTTATGAAAAAATAATTCCATCCACAGATTTTTAATAATTTTTTTGGCATCCTATATCTATATAGAGTACCAAAGTTTGTTCTCATTTCAACAATGTTAATTAAAATGGGAATGTGCAAGACTAAGACTTCTTAGGAGGTCACCCATCTTAGTACTACTTCAACCGATACATATTTAAATGTAAAATCTAATGGAATTCACCACACCTAACTTAACCTAGTAGAGACATCAAGTGAGGCCCATAACATTAACATAATTAGCTAAACATTAGTCTTGATATAATCATACTGAACTAAACCTACTATGGATGCCAAGTGAGGCCCACAATATGTACAAAGAAATTTAAGCAACCTATAATGACTTTATAAAAGTTGAACCAAGTTCATTAATGAAAAACACTTTAATTTTCTATTAATTTTAATAAATTATTTAAAATAAATATTCAATATATATTT
>APFE030031730.1:43906-61835 GCA_000404065.3 Pinus taeda
TGGTGCACATATTCAATCAAATCAATTCATATATTACTCAATCAAAACTAAAATACAAGCCACATAAATAGTGCTTAGGAGATCCAATAGGTTCTAAATAGGGGGGATATGGTTGAGAAAATATCTCAACAAAACTCCAACAACAAAAAACCCATTACTAACTATATACTAATGGAAGCATTAATCCAAGTCCCTTGTTTAATGCTTACATTACGTTATTACAAATATAAAAAACAACAAATTGCAATTCACATGTCACATTTGTCTTATTGGTCCTCCTTGGCACTTATCCCCACATTGAAGTCTCCCGGACAATGCTATTTTTACCACCACAATCTTTGAGCTTCCCATTCAACTCATTTAGGACATGATTTCCTCTAACCATCTTTGATGAACTTTGTATAATTGATAGTTCTCAATATCCCAAAGGACAATCTCGATACTGAACTATATCCAACAGTCAATTATGCAACTAACCTTTCTACACACATGAATCTCATATTATAACCTGTAATTGAGGCGCTTAAAGTCTGAAGCACAATAATACCCATTAACATGTATCAAATTCATGTAATCAAATTAGCCATACATTCTATTGACACCAAAGAACTTTGAGAACCATTAATTTGCACTATATTTCTCTGTTCATTAATTGTTTTTTTCACTTTCTACGAATATAATTAAAATATTTTTTTTTTCACTTTCTACAAATAGAATTAAAAGAGCAAAAAATCCCATTGGAACAAAATCAATCAATCATTCTTCTCTCTAGTACCCTGCTATTAAATCTTGAAGATGAATACATATCTAGCAATTTAAACACATACGACACTCAAATTCATTGATCTAGTGGGATTCCATCTCCGGTCCCCAAAAATAGTTCCAAAAACACATGTTATTTGTGGTTCTCACACATGTGCATGATACAGTCACATTGGAAATGTTTTTCCCATCAAGCAAGGTTTGAAACATCATTACTATGAGTAAGAAACATGAAGAGGGCCTCTCTAAAGGCTTGTATATTATGTGCAAGGCATTATGAATAGTAAGGGATGTCAATGAGAATATTTCCCTTTGGATGTGTTAGGTTCCTATACCTATAGGAGTCATATATCATGATTGACTGGGGTTATCTCTGAAATATGTTCATGCCTTTTCTTGTTGCAAAGGTTTTCCATATTTCCAAAAATTCAAAAAAATTTAAAAAATGTAAAGAGGGTATACCCTAAAAAAAATCAAAGAGTAAAAAGAATAAAAATGGTCAAAAAAAATGAAAGAAAATGAACCCAAAACAAAAGAAAGACCAAGAAAGTGTGAAAGTCTAAATGCCACTACTTGCTCACTTTGTGTAATAAACAATTGTGTCACTTATGCCACAATTCATAAATAGTCAAGTTTTTTAAACTTGGCTAATTTATTTTTCAATTTTATGCTGTAGAAATAGAGAATAAATATCTGACCAAATAGTGTAATCTTGGCAGATAAGTAGATAGGTAGAATAAATGAAAGGAGCTCAACAGTTTAGTATGAGCTCTTGGATGTAATAAGTGCAGACTTAGATAGGCTTTGCCATGTAAAAAAAAAGAAAAGTTGAAGAGGGTTTGCCAGTTTAAGTGAACCCTAATAAAGAAGTAAAAATGCTAGGGTAAAGTAGGTAGGGTAAGTAGATGATGGTTGCAGAATCATATGTGATGAATGATGTCTCTAAATGTGTTTATTTTTCACTTTCATCACAAGGCCAAAGCATACAGTACATTGAAAACATCTTAAGCAAAGAAAAGTCAGAATAATTAACTCCTCTTCTCATTTTCCCTAATTATTCACTACTTTCCCTTAAGTACTAAGGAATTTGCTAAATTGGAGGGGCTTAAAGCATTTCTCTGACTTTTGGAGGGGCTGGACCCTCGGCCCAATAATTTAAAATCCTAAGTACTTAAAACCATACATAAATCATTCATTCCCATTAACAAATGTTTTCCTAAGTAAAATCCTATTTTACTTAGGAAAATTACATAATCTCTCATAAAAACCCTTTTTCATTTAAGCCTAAGTTAAATGCACTTATTAAATGTTTTATACTTGGTGCTTTTTTCATTGCATTGCCATATTAATTTCTAACTTATGTTATATAATTCCCGCACAATGTTTACCCCATCCGTATTATTTAAACATATAAAAACCCCCAATTTCTATATATATACCGCCCTTGGTTAGTTATAACCATAATACATCATTAAATGGGATTAATTAACCCTCACGATTAATTAATAGCCCTTAATCCCCCACCACAACAATATGGGATTAATTAACCCTCGTGGTTAATTAAGAACCTCCTCGACCTATCACAACACTCCCGATATGATTAAATTAGCCCTTAATTATGTTGGGCCCACCTTGGTTAAACCCCATCTTATCGCACCTCCCATCAACCATCCAATCGTCCCCGAGATCTGATTACTATTATCAATATCACACAACCCTTTGTGACCACGTGTTAGTGTGCGATCACAAAGTGGTTTTTTCACAGCGCCTCCGTCACGTGTCAACCGCTCTATGGAATCGCTGCCCAAGGCTAAATACCGCCAGTTTGTTCCTAACAGGCCAATTTACAAAAACCTCTCTCTCTTTTTACACATGTATTACCAAAAGGGAGATAAGTACATGTCTTCATAGCCTATTTTTCAGTTTGTACAAAGTTCTGTTTTTGACACCTTTTTACAGAGCATATTGTGAATAGTTGGAGCTGTATTTTGGAAAAATGAGAGAGGTTTACCTCAAAAATATTCTTATCTACAATAACCTCTTTCACGTTTTACATATCTATCACAGATTGAGATATACAAGCGTATCATTGGACCCTAAGTTTGCAGAATTTATGGGGTAGAATGCACAAAAGAAGGATGCAATTAATGGCTGGGATGCCTTATCATCAACTAAGAGTTGCTATCAAATTTGAATTTCTCTTCTTTGTCACCATTAATCCATAGAAATAGTGCCAAATAGATTCATTAATTTTGAATTTCATTTATTTATGTTCTATTAATGTAAACAGTTGGAGATATTTGTGAAACTAATCTTGATATTTTTTCAAGATATTTCAATTTACAATTAGTGTAAATACTTCTTCATTTGAAGTACTTTGGGTGGATTCTTAGACATTGCTGTAAAATTGACTACTTTAGAATAAAGTGTTGTTGGACAAATTTTGCATGGCTAGCTGGATGAAGAATTAATGCAAAGGACTTTTCACAAGATTCATGTGTCAAACACCATACAAATAAGTATTTTATATCTCATGTGGTATTGTTTCTTATTTATTATATCAATTATGTTCCATATCTGAATATTAAAATGAAAAAGAATAATTCAGAAAGTGCTTAAGTGCAATCTGTCTTCAATCATTTTTGTTTTCAATGTTTTCTTCTAAATTAGCATAAACAGTGAACTCTTAATTTCTCCTACTTTCTAGTTTACTCATTTTGATCATTTAGTAAAGAATTTTTAATTGCTCTTTATTGGTGATTAGTCATGTTTTCTTCTCTTAAAATATGTTGAAGGATTCTTAATTTCCCTTTATCCATTTTAAGTCCATCCCATCTTTTCAAGTCTCTATTTGCTCTGTATTTAGCCATCTTGCCCTGTGAAGCCATCCCTTATTGAGAAACAAAATCTAGTTTAGCCATTTTCCTTGACTCCATTAGCCCAATGGACTAAATAATTCTATTTTACCCCTCTACTTTTGAAATTCACCAATAAATCAAAACGAAATCCCAAGCTCTAATAACTGGCCTAAAACATTATAAAACAAAGCTAAAACTTAAAGAGAGAGCCATTTCTGGATACAGAGTGGCTAGATTTTGTATCTAAAAGATTGGTTTGTGGTTACCTCGAACCCCTTTCCTCTTCTTACAACCTCTAGGAAAATCTCAGTGATAACTGGATGCACAATAAAATCTGACGTTTCAAAATTTGATTTAGTTTGAATGATAACCACAAAGGTAAATGCCATGGTCAAAGGATTCGCAACCAACATCAAGATGAAATAGTCTTTCGTCTCTAATTCCCTTCTCACCCATGCAACAGACACTGGTAAACATGTTAACAATTGACCTCAAATCCAATCTTGATAAGGCTGGGATGAGGAAAGTGAACAAAACAATGAATTCAATTGAATTTTGAAATGTGAGTGCTATGACATTACCGTGTCTGACACTCACAACTCCAACAACATGATGTTTAGTGAAAACACATCCTTCCAATACCCTTCTTTGTTGCATGTGTCCTCTTCGTCATTAGTCAGAGAGTTATTGAAGGATTAATTGGGCTTCAGTTAATTCATAATATCACGGATAATGGGTTGAACTCTCGTTGCCTGAATATTGATACAAAAATCAATTGTATCAGTCTCCTCTTTATGTAGTTTTTGCAATCCATCTACAACTCTCAACATCCATGCTCACCACATTTTTGCTGAGCTTGATGACACAACAAACTATTGAGCAACAATAAAAACTTAACATTGACATTGACACAAGAAATTTTTTTTATTAAGCTAATCTATCTACATAATATGAATTCCATCCTCAAATTTCTATCTTCTTGGGCCCTTGAGGGAGTCAAACCCATATGGGCTCTAATACAAAGAAAGAAATTAGAGGAGTAGACATGGTGCACAAATTCACTCAAATATATTCATATATTACTGACTCAAAACAAAAATACAAGCCACATAAATAGTGCTCATGAGATCTAACGGGTTTTAAACAAGTAAAATATTGTTGAAAAAATCTCTCAAAAACACTCCAACAAACAACAACTTGTGATATCCCCAAATTATGTAAATATTTTAATTACTACAAACCAAACAATTTGATATTATTTTAAATATGGATTTATTTTTTAAAACTCTTATGCATGAGTGAATTACAATTACTTGTAAATACTGTTTTATTTACTAAGTAGTTAGGAAAACAGTTGTTGGCCTAACTAATTCTTGAGTATTTACCCAAAGAAGGATCAAGGGGATTGTGTATCTGAGATCAGAAAAGAAAGAAAAAGAAGAAAGGTCTGTGCTAAAATGTTAGACAGAGTTCTGATGCTATGTCTGGTTTGGACCATATAGCCATCATATATATTTAAGTTCTTTTCCAAGAGATAGTAAGAAAGTTCTTGGGTACAAGAAAAACTCTGAGGGAGACTACCGCGAGAGTAGAATCAAGGTTGGGAGGCATATTATTGAGAAGAAAGTGTAAGCTACAAGACAAATATGGAAGAGCGTTATGAACCAGATAAGTAAAATTATCCTACAGATAAATCTACAAGAATAAGTTATGTATTTTCTGAAAGCATTTCTGTGTTTAAGGATATTAATATGAATAAAGCGCAAAAACTACATAGAAGTTAAATATACAGGAAACCTATAATAGACTGTAGAACAGGTCAAATAGCCTGAGAAAAAGCAGACTAACATACAGAGACGTGTATCGAATGACAGACAAGTAGAATGTTAAATTACAAATCTAGAATAGGTACAGAATAAAAGGAAGAACTTCATAAAAGATTATTAAAAATCAGATAACAAAACTGTATACTAGCCTTAAGTGAAAAAAGAACAAGCATTAACAGTATTTAGGTATCCTGCTAGTGTTAATGATAATTTTTCCATGATAATGAAAGCCATGCTAGAACCCAAAACTTAGTATATCAAGTTTATGTTGATTTTGAATCATTCTAACTATAATTAATAATATAACAATTTCAAGATAAAATAAGGGAAAAGACCCTCACAGTAAGATAAACTTTATGTATCATTAATGTACCAAACCGCAAGTGAAACACTAGAATAATTTTAGATAACAATGGAATGAAGCATTATAATCTCATAAATTAACCCCATGTAGCTCAATCTAGGTAATAAAATAAGACCCGAGACATATTATTCAATCCTTTAAGCATCTGAACATTCCTAGTTCGGACAAGTATCGAACTCTGAAGGAACGACAAACATTTGTCTAAAGGGAAAACAATACATATTATATATAAGATGCAATAGGCAAATAGAACAAGCAATAAATTACAACCTCAGTAAACAGAGGCTTAAAACATTGTATTATCATGTAAATCTCCCGAAAGTTTTAAACTACAATCATCACAACTAAAAAGTCTTGTATATATTAAAAATCTAGAATCTATCCATAGTCTAGCTATAGAGTTCGGCTGCAAAGGCCAGGCTAGTTTCGAATAGAAACCAGCCAGGCTCGGCCTTGCCTCATATACCCAAAAACCAAATACATACACCATCTTGGGTGGATAAAAATCCATGCAATTAAAAGAAACAGAAGCAGACATATATTCTTAAAACTGTTACAAATCCCTAAAATGATGAAATTCATCTGCACTAAAACATTGAACTAGATCAAATACACAAAAAAGGGATTGAGCTTCTAGCTTGAAGTCCTACGAGATGGATAAGAGCTCCATCCACCCTTCACCTTGGAGTCCACTCCACTTAAAATACATACCTCCTAAACAGAAGGGAATCACAGGTTAAACTCCGTATACATAAAACCATAAGCATACAAATAACTAAAGTTGCAATGCAGTTTGAAACCTGTACCTTTGATAAGCTCGCCACACTATTGTTTCACTAAACCAGGAGTCACCTGAAAAATGACAAGGTAATAGCATAGACCACCATAGCAAGGAAGGAGAGCCTCTACATTTAGTGGCTCTAACACTCAGCCAAGGAACAATAGAAAAGACACAACGAAACCCTATTGCGGAGCAGGATGCTGACTACCATTGGAGGGGAGAAACAATGACCTAGAACTGTGAAGCCATCGGAAGAATAATGTCCCAAGTATGTTAACAACCATCGAATTGAGATTAAGCTATGATGACTGTAGATAGGGTCTGGAATCCCAGACCTCTAGAGGCGTTCCATAGCATTGAAGAATCCAGTAGGATGGACTTTTTCCCTAGGCCACCACAACAGCCAGAGTAACTTCATCAATTAATGAGACCAAGTAGCAAGCAAATGCAGTATCAAGTGTTAAGTTAAACCTTAAGAAAATATCATGTAAACCGTCATCCTTAGTTGATAAGACAGGTTAGTCCCAGGTGTATTTAAAACAAATGTAAATCCCCAGTATTTCCAAATCCCAAGAATGTGTGTGGACCATCGAAATAATCTCATAAGCCTTTGATAAAAGGGAAAAACTTTAAAGTGAGGTTATAACCATGATGTAAATAATAACATAACAATACTAATGTTATAACAATGACATAAAATTCCAATGATACATGAATGTTTATTATTCGAACTAAGTGTATAGTTGAATATTTACTATATAATAATAGTTGGTAAGAAAGTAAAGTAAACTATACAGTAATAGTTGATAATCTGTAATGGGGACGGGACCGATGACATTTCAGGAAGGAAATCCTGAAGTTTGGGTACAACTAGGTGATGAGCCGCAGAATACCAACCCAGATATTATGGTGACAATACAAGAATTAAAGGATGAAATGGACTGGTTATGGGCATACAATGAAAGATTAATGCAAGAACAGGAAAACATTATAAAGAGTCTATCTGATAGACAGAATAATCGACCATTGGTACCTAGTCCCGAACACAGAAATATGATGGAAGAACAAGAGTTTTAGACAGAGGATGTGGAAACTAAGGGTGGTGAGGAAAATCATGAAGAAGAATTAGATAATGTGTCCAATCACAGGCACAGAAAAGGCGGAAAGTGGAACTTCAAGGGGAATTTTGAAAAATAAAGCCTCCTCTTTTCGATGGTGAACAAGAAGAAGTAGTTGAAGCATGGCTCATAAATATGAACAACTATTTCTAGCTGTATGAATATGACCATAATCTGAAGGCTCACCTAGTTATTTTTCAGCTACAAGGAAAGGCCACACTATGGTGGGAAGAGGTAAATACAGTTCGTGGAGTAAATGAACAAAGTATAACCTTGGAAAAATTTCAGAGATATTTTAAAGAAAAATATCTAACAGAGAGATTTTATGATGAAAAATCAAAATAATTTCATGATCTTCGGCTAGGCAAAATGTCTATGGATGAGTTCATAACAAAATTCACGTGATTACTTTGGTATGTTCCTTACATACGCGAAGAAAAAACAAAGGTGCAAAGGTTCATCAGTACTCTACCCAATTCATGAAAGATCGAATGGAATTTGACAATCCAAAAATAATGGACAAAGTTATTCGTAAGGCACGGATCTGCTATCAATAGAACAAGCCATAGGGAGACATGAGTAAGAGATGGAATGATAAAAAGGGAAGTAAATTTATTCCTAGTCACGAAGGGAAGAAGGGCCCAGGCAACAAAGGACTATACAAGGGTCAAACCAACCAGAATTTTAATAAAAACCAACCTAGATTTAAAGTACCAGACAAAGATAGAACTAATGAGAAAACTGGTGGAACTCAAGCAGAGTTAACTACTAGGCCTCTTGTATAGTGTTGTGGATGTGGAGTCCCACATTATCTCAAAAAATACCCACACCACAAGGGAGTTGACCAGATTTCACAAACACAAGAAGCCTCCATGGTAGGAGAAATAGAAAGGAGCCTCCCTAAAATTAATGCCGCTTTGGAAGATCATTAGGCAGAATTTTAGCCAACAATGATTGAATTTGAAGGTAAACTTTTTGACCGAACTGTATCTATTTTGATTGATCTTGGGGATACATTGAGTTATATTAGCCCCAAGATTATGGAAGAATGTAAACTACAAGTAGTAAAGTTTAAAAATCTAGGGTTAGTACAACTAGCCATAGGAGTTAGAAGAAGAGTTTTCACCAAAGTCAATAACTGTCCTCTAGAATTAGCTAACCAGTCCATTATGACAGATTTGAATGTGTTACCCTTAGGGTCATACGACATCATTATATGCATTCATTGGCTAGAAAAACATTGGTCCCTTATTAACTATAAGACCAAAACCATTAATTTTTGAAATGAGCAAGGGAAAGACAAGAGATGCAAGGTATTCATAAATGTTTGCAAATATGACTTGTAACAACTTCCCAATTAGCAAAATGCATCAACAAGGGTTTCCAAATTTATGCCATACAAGTAGGTTATTTTGACTCTAAAGAGAAATATACTACTTTAGAAAATATATCAGTGATACTAAATTTTCGGGATGTTTTTCCTGAAGAGGTCTACCCCCAAAACGTGACATAGACTTTACCACTGAGTTAATTATGTGGGCTACCCTAGTTTCCAGAGCCCCTTACCATATGAGTTTCCGAGAGCTAATAGAGCTGAAAATGCAAATATATGAGTTGTTAGATAAAAATTATATATGGCCCAGTGTATCCCCTTAGGGAGCTCCAGTACTTTTCGTCAAGAAAAAAGATGGAACATTACGAATGTGTGTGGATTATCGTCAGTTAAATAAATTGACTATCAAGAATAAAGACCCCCTACCTCATATATATGAGTTATTTTATCAGGTAAAGGGTGAAACCGTACTCTCTAAAATTGACATCGGATCAAGCTATCATGAGATCCAAATAAAGGAGGAAAATATAACAAAAACAACATTTAGAACTCAATATGGAAATTATGAGTTTGTGGTGCTACCCTTTGGGCTAACTAATGCCCCTGCAACTATCATGTGTCTCATGAATAACATATTTTATGAATACTTAGACAAATTTGTGCTAATCTTCATTGATGAGATACTGATCTACTCCAGAAGCATGGAAGAACACAAGGATCATCTCCAAATTTTTCTTCAAATCCTAAGAGAACACTAGTTGTATGCCAAGTACAACAAGTGTGACTTCTTTAAGGAACAAATCTAATACTTAGGACATCTTATCACCAAGGATAGGATCACAGTTGATCCAGAGAAAATAAGAACTATCATGGAGTGGCCAGTACCGAAATATGTGGAGGACATAAAATCATTCATGGGCCTAGCGGGATATTATAGGCGATTTGTGGAAGGTTTTTCTAGGGTGGCATACCCTATTACCTCTCTACAAAAGACAGGAAAGGACTTTTGATGGACCCCTGACTTCCAGAGGAGCTTTGATTAACTTAAACATCTACTCACCAAGGCCCTATTTTGAGTATTGTTGATCTTAAAAAAGAATACGTAGTTTGTACAGATGCTAGCAAAGAAGGTGTAGGTGGAATATTAATCCAAGAAGGTAGGGTTGTAGCCTATGAGTCAAGGAGCTTAAAGAATATGAACAGAAATATTCTACTTATGATTTGGAATTAACAATAGTTATTCATGCCTTGAAAATGTGGTGACACTAGTTATTAGGCAGGAAATTTCTGTTATTAACAGATCATCATAGTCTGACAAACTACTTCAAACAACCCACTCTAAATGCTAGGCAAGCCCATTAGGCTGACTTACTAAGAAAATTTGACTTTGAAGTCAGACATTTGAAGGGAAAAGAAAACAAGGTTGTAGATGCTTTAAGTCGAAAGTTGAATTTCTTATATGAAATTTATTTTAGTGAATCTCGAACTACCTTTTATGAGTAGATTCGTGAAACAACCATGGAAGATTTAGTTTATAAACATTTATGGCAGCAAGCAAAAATTGAAAACATTCATGAACAAAAATTGGGATATGAGGTCAATCCAAATGAAATATTGATCTATATGAAGAGGTTATATGTACCTAACCAAAAATTGCTTAAAAATTCAATCTTAGACGAATATCATAAAAGTCCTTATGCAAGGCACCCAGGATACTAGAAAATGATTTTTGCCCTTAGAAAAGAATTTTCGGGCCTGGTATGAAGAAAGAAGTAGCCGAATATTTAGGATGTTGTCTGGAATTCTAGTAGGTAAATGCAGAACACCAACGCCCAGTAGGGTTGCTCCACCCACTACCGATTTCTGAATGGAAGTGGGAAACAATATCTATTGATATCATCACCAGACTGCCTAAGTAAAAAAGGCTAAATGACTATGTCATGGTAGCGGTAGATAAATTGAGCAAATATGCTCATTTCATACCAGTTCAATCAACTTACAAAGAACTACAAATTGCAAACATTTTTATGTAAAATATTTTTAAGTTACATGGTATAACCAAAATGGTCATCTCCGACCGGGATGTGAAATTTACATCAGACTTTTGGAAGTCCCTTTTTGAGGGATTAGGCACACAACTACACTTCAGTACTGCATACCATCCTCAAACGGATGGACAGACGAAAAGAGTAAATCAAGTAGTCAAAGACATGTTACAAACCTACGTAATGCAATAGCCTTATAAGTGGGAGGATTACCTGCACTTAGTGAAATTTTCTTACAACAATAGGTATATTACAGCTTTATAGATGAGTCCCTTTGAAGTGTTAGATGGATGAAAGTGCATGATGCATTTGAGTTGGAGTGGCCCGAAAGACAAACTAATGATAATTCCAGATATGATAGAGGAGATGGAAAATATGGTAAAAATGGTGCGAAGCAATTTAAAGGCTACTTAGGACCCGAAAAATATTTTTTTTGATCAGAAGAGGAGCTTCCGAGAATTTCAAGTAGGAGAACACATTTACATTTGGGTACGACCCAAGAAAAGCACAGTGCAGTGGACTAGATGTGGTAAATTAGCACCTCGGTTTTGCGGGCCTTTCTAGATTCTAGCTTGAATTGGGACAGTGGCTTACCAGCTTGATTTACCTAGCCATATTCTTGTACATAATGCCTTTCATGTTTCCTTACTTAAGAAATACATTTATGATGCTAATCACATAATCAATTGGCAGAATATATAGGTAAAGTATAATATAGACATTTTACTTATATTTGGATGTTTTTCTTTGTTTAAAAAAGAAAAGAAAAAAGGTTGATTGACAAACTAAAGTATTTTATTTCTTTGTATAGGTTAAACCGGAAGGCGAATTCCTAGTTGAGCCTCTGAGTATACTCAATCGGAGAGAAGCAATGCTGCGGAAATGAGTTATCACCGAGGTTAAAATACAGGGGTAGCACTATGGGCTAGAAGAGGCCACCTGGGAAGGTGAGCAAGTTATGAAGGAAACCTTTCCGGAATTATTCTCAAGAGGAAAACATCGGGACGATGTTACATCTTATGGGGGGAAGATGTGATATCCCCAAATTATGTAAATATTTTAATTACTTCAAACTAAAAAAATTGATATTATTTTAAATATGGATTTATTTTTGAAAACTCTTATGCATGAGTGAATTATAGTTACTTGTAAATACTGTTTTACTTACTAAGTGGTTAAGAAAACAGTTATTGGCCTAACTAATTCTTGAGTATTTACTCAAAGAAGGATCAAGAGGATTGGGTATCTGAGATCAAAAAAGAAAGAAAAAGAAGAAAGGTATGTGCTAAAATGTTAGATAGAGTTCTGATGCTACGTCTGGTTTGGACCAAATAGGCATCAGAGATATTTAAGATCTCATCCAAGAGATAGTAAGAAAAGTTGTTCGGTACAGGAACAACTTGGGGGGAGACTACCGCGAGAGTAGTCTCAAGGTTGGGAGGCATATTATTGAGCATCAAGTCTAAGCTATAGGAAAAATATGGAAGTGCATTGTGAATCAGATAAGTAAAATTATCCTACAGATAAATCTAGAATAATCAGTTATGTATTTTATGAAAGTATTTATGTGTTTAAGGCTATTAATAGGAAGAAAGCACAAAAACTACGCAGAAGTTAAATATACAAGAAACCTGTAATAGACTATAGAACATGTCAAATAGCCAAAGAACAAGCAGACTAACATACACAGATGTGTATTGAATGACAGACAAGTAGAATGTTAAATTAAAAATATGGAATAGGTATAGAATAAAAGGAAGAACTTCATAAAAGATTATTAAAAATCAGATAACAAAATTGTATACTAGCCTTAAGCGAAAAAAGAACAAGCATTAACAGTCTTTAGTTATCCTATTAGTGTTATTGATAATTTTTCTGTGATAATGAAAGCCATGCTATAACCAAGAACTTAGCATATCAAGTTTATGTTGATTCCGAATCATTCTAACTATAATTAATAATATAACAATTTCAAGATAAAATAAGGGAAAAGACCCTCACAGTAAGATAAACTTTATGTATCATTAATGTACCAAACCGCAAGTGAAACTCTAGAATAATTTTAGATAACAACATAACAAAGCATTATAATCTCATAAGTTAACCTCATATAACTGAATTTGGGTAATACAATAGGACCCAAGAGATATTGTTCAATCCTGTAAGCATCCGAACATTCCCAATTTGGACAAGTATCAAACTCCAAAGGCATGACATACATTATTCTAAAAAGAAGAAAATACATATTATATATAAGCCACAATAGGCAAACATAACAAACAATAAGTTACAGCCTAAGCAAACAAAGGCTTAAAACACTATATTATCTTGTAAATTCCCCGAAGGGTTTAAACTACAAACATCACAACTAAAAATTCTTGTATATATTAAAATCCAAAATCAATCCATAGTTTGGCTATAGATTTTAGCCTCACAGGCTGGGCTGGTTTCGAAAAGAAACCAGCTAGCCTCGGCCTCGCCTCATATGCCCAAAAGTCAAGACATACACCGTCAAGGGTGGATAAACCTCGATACAATTAAAAGAGACAGAACTGGACATGTATGCTTAAAACTATTACAAATCCCTACGACGATGAAATTCATCCGTAATAAAACTCTTAACTAGATCAAATACCCAAAAAAGGGATTGAGCTTCTAGTTTGAAGTCGAGCGAGATGGATAAGAGCTCCATCGACCCTTCACTTGGGAGTCTGCTCTACCTGCAAACCATACCTCCCAACCAAGAGGGAAACATAGGTTAAACTTTGTATACATAAAACCATAAGCATACAAATAACTGAAGTTGTAATGCAGTTTGAAACCTATACCTTTGGTAGGCTCGTGGCACTGTTGTTTCACTGAACGAAGAGTTATCTGAAAACTGACAAAGTAATAGCATAGACCACCATAGTAGGGAAGGAGAGCCTTGGCATTCGGCGACTGTAACACTTGGCCAAGGAACAACAATAAAGACACACCAAACCCTCTTACGGAGCAGGACGAAGACTACCATCAGAGGGGAGAAACAATGACCCAAAACTACCGAGCCATCAGAAGCAGAAGGACCCGAGTATCTTACCAACCATCAAATCGAGATCAAGGTTTAAGGATCATAGATAGGGTCTAGAATCCCATAACTCCAAAGGCACTCCATAGCATTGCAGAATCTAGTAGTCCAAACCTTTTCCCTTGGGCGCCACAACAGTGGGAGTAACTTCAGCAATTAGTGAGACCAAGTGGTGGGAAAGTGCAGTATCAAGTGTCAAGTTAAAGCTTAAGAAAATATCATGTAAACCCTCAACCTTAGGTGATATCACGAGTTGATCCCAAGTGTATTTAAAACAAATGTAATTCGCAGTACTAACAAATCCCGAGAATGTATGTGGACTATCGAAATAATCTTAGAAGCCTTTGAGAAAAGAGAACGACTTTAAAGTGAGGTTATAACCACGATGTAAATATTAACATAACAATACTAATGTTATAACAATGACATAAAATTCCAATGATACATGAATGTTTATTATTCGAACTAAATGGATAGTTGAATATTTACTATGCACTAATAGTTGGAAGGAAAGTAAAGTTTATTTTTTTATTTTTTTGTATGTATAATTATGTTAAATATGAGGATTCATGACACAACCCAATCCTACATATATATTATTGTAAACATTATTCCAAGCATTTAAGCAACTTATAATGACAATATAAAAACTGAACCAAATTTATTAATAAAACACTTAAATTTTCAATTAATTTTTAAAAATTATTTAAGATAAATATTCAATAATATTTTATATTTATAATAATATTCATTCAAAAATTGACTTTTTTATAAAAAATATATATATAAAACACGAGAGTGCCTCCATCCTTTTTACATTTTTCCATCTTTTTCATGGGTTGAGATATATTTATTTTAAGTAAATATTTTTTTAATATTATTTAAATTTTTTTTTTCATTTTAACTTCCGTTTAGAAAACAACAACAATTTGAATTAGAAATATCATTAAAAAATTATTGAAAATGTAAAAAAAAATAAAATAAAAAATGAAAATAAAAAAAATTATAATTATTAAAAACATTCCTTTTCTGTTTAAAAATTTTGATTTTGATAACATTATATAAATTGATATATATGTGTGGCATTTCGATATTTAATACATATGGATAGTATGAACATATCCCATCTTCATACTATTGACACTTAAAAAATGATTTTAATAATATATATTATTATATATATATATATTATATATGCAGCATTTTCTATATTTAATAGAAATGGATAGTATGAACATATCCCATTGTTAAGATAGTATTGATACTTAAGTTGTTTTTGTTAAGATAGTATTGATACTTAAGGTTATCTATATTAACTTGTTTTTCAAAAAGACTTAAACCTCTTTTTTCTTTTAGGTATTCAATCGGCTTATATATTGAGACATTTTAATGCTTTCTGACTTCTAGAACATTGATATTGGAACATCATCACATATTAAAAAAATCATTCTTTACTGAAACTTTAACAATGGTTTATAAGATATCAAGTTTATTTTCAATTATTTGGAAAAATGAAAATTTGATTTTTAAATATATTAATATTAATTTATATATATATTATATTATATATATATATTTCACTACGGGTGTACTGATATTTATGGTTAGTGGTCCAAGGATCATCTAATGATCGAACAACGTTAGAGTGGATCTACCGGAAGGGGGTCACACCTCTCGATTTATTAACTTGACCCTAAAAATTTTTGGGTTTCAACCTTGTAACCTCCAATTAACGAACCTCCCATTAACGATGCCTCGACTTAACTGATTAAGATAACCCTTATGACTATCTATAATTATGTTAATAAAGTTGTATTTGGAAATAGTATTCTCATTTTATGTACAGAGTAATTGCTAATAATGAACAAAGTCATTAAAATAAAGCCCGAAGGATATACGGTATCTTAAAAATATTAATGGTAATAATGAACAGAGTCATCGGTAATAAAGCACGGGATATGAGGTATCTTGAAGATATTAAGGGTTCAAGTTACCTTTTGCGTCCAGAAGTAGGAGTTAAAAAGTATTTATAATGGTTAAAGAGTTTGAATATAATGGAACCGGTTAATGAGTTATCTTGATATTTATTGAAATTTTGTGGTGGGAAATTTAGAATATATTATTTATTATATTATATTTTCTAAATATTATAATGTAATATTAAGTTTTTATTAAAATAAATTAATAAAGTCATATAGAGAATAAGTAAATGGATAAGTTTGAAGTTATTAAATTAAAAACTAATAAAATATTAAAGAATTTATAATAGTAAATTTAAAACAATAAAATAACATTATATTAGCTTGAAATATTATCCTAAAATTAGATTTCTATTAATTAATATGTTATATTAATATATACACACTTTAATATATATGTGTGTTTTTTTTGTTTATTGTATTATTTTATATTGAATTTGCTGAATGTTTTTTAATAATAATACAGTGGTTCTTAAATTGAAAAAATGGAGAAAAAAAATAAGTCACACGGAATGGAAATAATAGAAAAAAAAAAGTTAAATAAAACTTAAAAACAAAAAGATTAGTAACTAATAAAAATGGAAGTTATCAACATTCCATACTAAGACCTCAACCAATCAATCTTAACAATAAATAGATTTAAATAATAGATAATTAAAATACTTAAATTCTTTTTATGTTAATATAGATAAATTGCTTAAATTTTTGATAAAACAATTAATACATGAATCAAACAAATTTTTGAATATGCATAAAGTAATACCATACGGAAATATAATTATAATTGAGAATAATATAATTTATTGTCTTTAGATAACTTTAATTTTCATAATAAAAAAATTGATATATTAAATAAAAAAAACTTATATCTTATATATAACTATGTAATCAACATTTATTATATAGCAAAACTATGTAATCAACCTTTATTATAAACAAAACTTGAAAATATACCATTTGTTGGCGAGCAACATTTATTATAGATCACGTCTGGAAACAAACTTCAGCTAGACCATCGACCTTTAAACCTAAGTTGTTAAACCCATTTACTACCACGCATTAACATTAAGACGTAAGTATATAAAGACATTTGATACCAGGGACAAGATTCCATATCACTAACCTCCCAGTTAAAATTCAAACATCTATACAATATATTTGTAACTTCCTTAATTCTTAGTGTCGTTGCGAGGTAGATGGATCTAGGAAAGTGTCACCTTGTCTTTTATTAATGCGTGGGCAGTGTAGTTCACTGGTTAGAATTTGTATTTTGTATTTGCTTAAATTTAACAGGTGATATATATTGACCTCACTTATTAATGGATGTATTTTGTATTTTGTATTTGCTTAAAATTAACAAGTGATATATATTGATCTCGTTTATTGATGGTAGATAGCCTAATATATATTGATAGCCAATTATAAATGTCAATGTAAAATGAATATATTTAATGCTATTCATACATCTCAATGTGGAGAGATGGAAGTTATCATATTTGTGTGTTCCCTATAGAGACAATATATTTTTTTCCATTCTAATTATTAATTTTGAATATATTAAACAAATCAAAATATAAAAAATTAGTTTATAGTTAATCATGTTTTCAAAATTACTAGGAAACTAGTTATAAGTAAAAAGGTTTGAATTTGAGAATTCAAAATGCACAAGTGTTTAGGGAACTAGTCTACATCCATCTTAACCTCAGATCTATCAAGTGTCGAGAGAGATCAAATCTCTTCAGGAGCAAACCACTTTATTGAGTGCAAAACTTGAGGAAAGATTTGCACTCGAGAGA